>JAHDVE020008922.1:32500-35480 GCA_022606495.2 Halesus radiatus | reverse complement strand
GTCTGAATACGTTTTTTAATAAATTGTTAAATAGGGGAAAAAACTAGTACTTGTAAAGCATACGTAAAATAATTATAATTCGAATAAAATTTTGATTTTTACTATAATTTTTCTTTATTTTTATAAGGAGATCTAAATTAATTATTGCTTTAAACAAATTTATTACTTTTTTTATCATCGAAGATAATATTAAAAAATCTCAAAAAGAAATATGAAACATAAAAGATCATGCGAAAGTGCCGAATCTGTGCGGTGATTAAAGCGACTGAAATAATAACATATATTTGGAAAAGACAATGCTAAAATTGATAAGATCTTATCTCAGTTTTTATAATCCTCTATTGTCGCAAGCGTCAATGGACTGAACACTTCAAACAGCAGACCCCTTTAAAGGCGTTCACTAGTGATGAGAACTGTAGGTTGTCACCGTGAAAACGATTTTATGAGAAATATTTCTAAGCGCCGATTTTTTAATGTAGTTTGTGAAATATTCAACCCAAAAACATAACCATCGATTTCTTATGTCCGAGTGAGTGAGTCGTACAACTGAGCAGATGTATATCTACAATTCTTTCGGTGACAGAGATATTTATATAAGTTCATAAACGCTGTTATTATTAATTCGGACGATGCAAAAATATTTACCTGTATTGGGGTCTCAATGCGACCCTTTTTCTGTGACGGCCACTTGAAATTGTCTCAGACGCATGGAAGAGCTTTGGTATTAAAATACATCAACAAATTGTGTTATGTTTTAAAGATGGTACTTTAAATCAAATATAACTATCATTCCAAAAAAGGAAAATTATATATAAAAGTACAAAATATCGGACTTATTGTTACGCGTATGTATGTTAAATTTCACGGGGTGTCACAAAACAGAATCTCTCGATCCTGTTCGTAAGCACATTTGAATTTGCAATCTTAGTAAAGTTCACCAATAGATCTATTATATAGAATGTTCCCGACTAGCTCACCGCAGGGTAGATGGATGTATATAAAAAACGATACATCCATCTATTAATCGTGTTGTCAGTTCGTTGTTGGACGATTTTCGAAATTACCGCTTAGTTATCATTAATAAAAACAAATACATATAAATAGAAACAGGAATAGGGAATTCAAAATAAAACAACTCTCTTTTGCTATTTAAAAATACCTGGCAGTCAGGTCTATATTTTTATAGCTGCTACTAAAGGCTTTAGGAAAAGCTTTAACCTTTCTGTGGACGCCTTCAGATTATTAAAGGATAGAATGAAATTGAGTGATTTTAAATGATTTCTGTTTTATCAAAAAGCAAAAGGGAAATAAATAAGTAAGTAAATGGGAACGATATCAGTTTTTGGTTGCAAAATCGGGTGACAGGATGGCTCGGCTCTCCAAACTAGAATGAGCGCCCTGTCTTCCCCAAAGCTCCCTTGCGGCCCCTTTCCCCCCTCCCTTTCCCAAACCGAGCGGCTAGGAAATTGTTATCATAGACAACTAATGTTTATTTATGGTTAATTCTGGGTCGGCGGTTTGTCAACCTTAGTTGTTAGGGACTTGCTTCATAACAGGAGATAGCTTTAAAAAAATACCAATGATATGAAAAACGAGCCAGGAGTGATATAAACACGTCCTGTTTCAACCGAATTCAAACACTTCTCCCCATGTATCCAGAGTTACAATAAAAAAAAAACAACAAAAAAATCGATAAAAAAATAAACCCCATGTTGTTTGCAATAAAAATTGTAATCCGAATCTGAGCCTTATGAAAAGGTTGCTAAACCCTTTCTTATTTCCCACAGATTTCTCAAACTGTCAGCACTCGCTATGAAAAAGCTGCGACTTGTTTATCCGGTGCGTCATTACTAATGCAAAGTTAAACTGAAGCGGAGTGAGTGCATTAAGCAATACAATGCCATGCGGGCAATAACTGCATTGCAACTTGTCTTCCCGAAAGGTTGTCCTTTTCTGGTTATTATCAAAATGCTTTGAAACAAACAGTATAAATAAACTGAATTTACAAAGGTCTCTTTATGCGGTATTCATTTAAATATTCATAATAAATTAATGCAAGGTAGGAATGCATTTTTTTCCATGAGCAGAGAGACTCCTTTTAATTCGTAACCTACTTCTTTTCTAATGAAAATAAAACAATTACTTTGTTTATAACCACGAGATGTATTTAATTTTATTAGGACCGACCGGTTTCGCTTAACACAAGCATCATCAGGGTACAAAATTAAACTGTTTTTATTTTTATTTTTATATTTCTTTGTTTTTATTTTCATTAAATATGTCTAACCACAAAGTGTCTGGTTTCCGGAAGTGAAAAAAAAATTCTTATCTGTTACAGGGGTACTAATTTTCTATTGGTTATAAAATATTTTGAATGGATATTCCATGTCAAAATGATACAAAAATTAAAAGTTATTAGTTTTCCTGACAAAGGATTGACTATTGAAGTTATTTATAAAAAAAAGTTGTAAAAATAAATAAATCACTTCAAGTCTACCTCTTACGAGTGAATTTGGAATACACATGGTACTGTATTGGGTCCATTACTGTTTATCATGTTAATGATATTTAAAAAAAAATTCCAGTGGAAGTGTTATTTCATATACAGAAGACAAAATCATCATAGTAAAGGATCATTACTAGGATATTATAAAGGTAAAAGCAAATAATGACATGCAAATCCCAAAATACTAGTTCAATACACGCCAGCTTTCAATGAATGCAAAAAAAAAAAAAATTATATTCCTTTCTCAGTAAATAATTTCAAAACTTACCCCAATATTAAAATAATTATACGTCACAACAAAAAATGTAATAAAACTATCCAAATGAAATAATGTTTTTTGGAGTAATTGTAGATTAACATATGAAATGGAAAATACACATATGTAAACTTAAGTAATTTAAAAATATATATATATTTCGCGTTAGTTTACTTAATCATTCTGTATTGAATTATTGGATGGGGAGGTGCACATGA
>JAHDVE020008922.1:0-27500 GCA_022606495.2 Halesus radiatus | reverse complement strand
ACTATATGCCTATATAGAAATTTTATAAATAGATCGTCTGTAAATGGCTTCACCACAGTTTTATAATTGCTTTCGAATGCGAAACAGCTGTCACGCGTAATAATAATTACCCTGCAGAATTATTTTTATAACTGAACCGTTTTTAAACTAAATAGTACTAATTTCTTCAAAACATTGGTATTCAATTTGTGGCGTCATTATTAATAAGTGAATTAAAAATTATTTTATATTTGGAAATCAATCATTATTTTGATATAAATAAAAATTTAAAAATTTAGCATTCAAATACAAACGGTTAACAATTAGACAAATTTGAAATTTTAGAAATCAGAAAAAACGTTAATAGCGAATCAAATATAATTAATAATTTTTTTTAAATGGCTCTTGAATTTATTTTCATATTAATATTTAAAAAAATATATATTTGTTATTTAATTTCTGTTATAAATTTATCATTCAATGTTTTATAATAATTTTGTATTAACGTTTTTTATTAATTACTGATCTACTTTAATCAATTTTTCTATATTTTTATAATTTGTCTATTCTAACATTATTGTGTTCCATGTTTTATGATTTATCTATACTTGACATTATTATTTTTTAGTATACAATATATTACTGACGAGGAAAGCATCGCTTTCGAAACATGTTGATATGTTTATATTAATAAAGTGGTGAATATAAAGTAATTTTTAATTCATTTATAAATAATGCTAGTTACTATTACATTCATATAAAACTTTGAATATCAGTTGTATAAATAATAATAATAATAAATCGTGAAAATGTCTATAGCGCCGTATAGTGATTAAAATCACTTCATGGGCGCTTTACATTTTGTTAAAGTTTGCACACTCTTTTAAAAATATGTGTTTTTAAATATTTTTTAAAACACAAAATGCTTTCTAACTTGAGCCCAAATGGAAGGCTGTTCCAAGAACGTGGACCCAGCACATCAAAGCTCTGTTCCCCTTTTTGCCGCGTTCGTACAAGAGGGTTCAACCAGTCTGTTCGACGCATCAGGACTGGCCGATCTGAGCGTGAGTTGCCTCTGAGTAAGATTGTCCCTCACGCAAATAAGTACGATGGCGTCAGCTATGAACGTATGATTTTTGATCTACGATCCGAAGGAATTAAAGTTTTATCCAATTTATTTTTTATAACTTATTGAAGTTTGTAAACCTCATTGTAATATTTAATCATCGAAGAAGATAATATTAACACATCCCAAAGAACCACGAAACCGAAAAAACAACAGAAATTAAAAAGATTTCAGTCGCATCCGGGACTCGAACCCAGGACCTCTACGTATCCGGGGTAACCGGTTAACCAACTTAGCAAATGAGAAGTATTAATAAAATTAGCTAATGAGAAAGTGTTATCTTTTAAATATTTACATAGCGAGTATTGCTTTATTTTAAACCCATTATTATTTTCAACACCGCTAAAACTAAAGATTAGCGTTAAGGTAGGTACCAAAATAATAACCGTATAAACCATTTGAAGGTTTTAAATTATTGGTTTTGAATAAAAAAAAGCGTTATCTATACCAGCACTTTGATGACCCCTACAATTAATTATTGTAGCGTGGATAATGTAGCTTTAATGGTTTGTGTAATATTATTGTTTTAGATTTATTACTGTCAAATATTTTGAAAATATTGTTATTACTTTATGGTTTAAAAACTCTACATAAATATAATTTACGATAGGTCATTATATAAAATTATTTCCTTTTATAGGAAATTTAGGAACAAATTTATTTCTTTAATAAAAAACAACTGAAGAAAACTTTTCCAAAAAAGGAAACTGAAATGGCTAATCAAAACGTAAAACATAGTTGGAAAACAATAAATGAAATAAATAATAAAAATAGAAAAAATCACTAACTAAAAAAATTAAAATTGAAAATAATTCTGTAGACGCCATAAGGGAACCGAAAGAATGTACTAATCCCTTTAATATATATTTAGAAAGATATAATCTATCTGTGTTAACCGACCGGTAAAAATAGTTGATATTGAAAATATTATTAATGATTTATAAGGTGGATCATCACCAAACTTTGATTGAGTCACAGTAGAACTATTGAAACAGTTTATATATCGTAATGTAAAATTTTTGTGTACAGTGCCAGGGAACATTTCTCCCTCTTCCTCTGTCAACTATGGTTAGAGTGTATAAATGTGGAGATAATCTTTTCTACCCAGTGAGTGGGCTGCCTATTGCTAGTGTAGGGCTTTTATTTAATTTATTTAAAAGAATTGTAAACTGTGTTTTATGTGCTAGCGAAACTTGCTGATGGCAATCTTATATTTAAGCCCACTCACTACTGTAATGAAGAGTGAATTATTAAAACAGTATAACAAACTAATAAGCATTCCAATTGCCCACGATATAAAGTTAAGTTTGAATGGTGGAGTATTCCCATCAGTTTATAAAAAATCTACCTTAACTTCAATTTTTAAATCGAGCAGTCGTAACGACATATCAAATTCTCCACATATATCTCTTGTATCAAATATTGCAAAAAAACAAATTAAAATGGTTATATAAAAAGTTCAACAAATGGCTAATAAACAAATTAGGAATTACATCGCTAAGTTACTTGCAAACTCTACTTAATCTGATTTTGTTGTTCTTATCTTCTTCTTCTTTTATTGTATAAAGAAGAATGTCCCGGGCGGCGGTGTGAGTTTGTTTGTTAATACAAATCTACAGTTTTATTCCGAGCTTGACGAAATTTTTGCACACTTGACCTTCAAAACAAGAGGAAGGTCACTGTATACATGAGATTTTGAAAACCACCCTTTCCTACCCCTTAACGTACCATGTTGTCATTTCTTAATGAAATTTTGCGCACTACACGTTCAAAATAAGAGGAAAATTACTGGGTAGGTGTAGAGTTATTTTTTTACTAATAACAGCTAGTTACTAATATATATATAAATTAAAAATAAAAAAATAAAATTTTTGTACTGTATTTATAAATATATATTTTTTCTAATACCTATTTTAAGCGTTTTTTTCATAATCCTATATATAGGATTCTGAAGAAAAACATATTATATATATGTATCGTTACTTGTCTCAGATCAGACATCCTCTAATGAGACGGGTAAAGCAGATTTTTAAATAATTAAAAAATGTATATATATGTAAATCAAATTTAATTATTTTATTATTATTATTTAATGTCTACCAAGATACTTCAGCGCTACAGAAATCTTCCTGGAAGGACGAGTGCACTCTTTCAGCTCACTTAAACGCCACCGCATGGGAAGTCTATGGTGCAGAGTACGCCAATCCCAGAATACCATCATTACTGCCGCGGTTACATGGATGCAGTCTCCCTTGATGACTCTCTGGAGACGGAATATCATCAAATATCCACCATAAACTTGTTCATATATTTTTTTTCTTTTGGTGAAAGAACTTATTTTGAATATTTTACTGAGTAATCTTTTTTATGTTTTTCTTTCCTTTTTTTCTTCCTCTTATTTTACGTACCGATTGTTATTTATTTGTTTGTATTATTATCACTTACGGAACGTACTGCATTGAACTACCCCTGCATACCTTCTGGAATAAAGAAATATTATTATTATGATTAATAAATTCTGCAAGTATTTTAGTTTTTATTATTGTGAGAGCTGTTACTTGCAGAACTTAATAATAATATTATTATATTTGATTTACATTAAATAAAAAAAAAAACTGAATAAAAAAATGGTGTCTATGAATTAAACCCAAAAACAATTAATAAAGGACATTTAACTGTATTAATAATATGCCAATAAATGCTCGGGTTTCCGGCTATGAAATAGTATAATTTATTTATGAGACCCCCAATGAAAGTCCTGTACTGCTAGCAATAACCCGAGATTCGAGCCGATGGTATTTTTTACACTTCCTATCGAGCTAATATTAATTATGGGGAACCCGTCTTCAGTAAACACAGTTAAATTGCTGCCATCAAAACACAAGGCTAACTAAATATGGTCAGTATTGAATAATTGTAGAACAAACCACTATTTTTGCTATAAAATTAATATAATATATAATTTAAGTTATATGATAACTTTCTGGCGTCATTATTAATTAAATAATTAAAAATGTACTTTGGTTTGGAGTTTTGGTGTGTTTGAAGCCATCGTAATTATAATTCGATCCGCCCCACAGTCAGCCAACCGGACTATCGACCATTGAAAATTGGATTATATCAATAATTTCTAACCAAAGCCCTTCTGATTGATTACTTATGTCGTACAATAATGCCAGACTCAAGGCGATACTAATTGTTTCATGTAATTGTATTCTAGTTCAGCCACAAAACCAGGAAGGATTATATTATATGGGTTAGAATTTTTGTGCTGCCAACGTCAATGTGGGTGATTGCTAAGTAACGGTTTTGTCTTTTTTTCTGATATAATAACATAAAAATATTATTTTTGTCACTGTCCAAATTTTAATATAGAATGATTTTGTAGAAAATTAAAATACGGTATAACTTATCTGCAATATTTGTTCCTTTAAATACGGATGTTTTTTTATTAAAAAAAAATCTGTTTTAAAAAATCAAACAAAACAAAAAACATAATCAATTTCCACGTGTTTTTGAAACACACTCGGGATTTTATTGAAATAAGTTGTGCATTCCTGCTTGTCGTTTGGGTGCCATAATTGATTTGGCAGCGAAAGGAATGCCTTGTGACGACTATTACTATCACTAAACAAAGAAACAAAGAAAAATTAAAGTGGTAATTTTATTTCTTTCCAAACATTTATTTTATTCAAAACATATTTAAATGGTAAAGCTCTTAAGTAGGTACCTACCTGTGATTTTATTTTTGAATATATTCTACCCAAACAAACATTCTTCTTTTGAATATGTGATATGTGGCTAACCAGAGTGGTATATCTATAGGCTAACGTCTATACAATACAATTTTTAATCCTAATTTTAAAACGTTATAGCAACAGTTTTACTTATTGCATTTCATTCAAACCTTCCCGACACCAATAAGAATTAACTGTGCTGTTTTCAGCGAAACCGGTCCAGTAATTTTCGATAATATCGAGGACAGACAAACAGACATTCATTTTCATATACATAGACTAAAACAAACTTTACCACCGAATTAAAACGGTTTATGAATTACCTGCAAATATTGTTTATTATTATATTTTTATTATTATTATAAAGACTTTCCTGAGAAAACTATAATAATTTTTAACAATATATATGTACAGAACGTACCCACAGACTTTAACAAGTGATTTCTGAGCTAATTTAAAGTAAAAAAATGTAGATGTCATTTACTCTCCGATGACATTTTATACACCTATTACCTTAACTAAATTATATTTTGACTAACTATCTAACCATCAGGCCGTTTTTCCGCAAGGGTAGGTAGAGGACGGACCGCCAAACCACTCGATCCACTTCTTACTTCGTTCACATTCATAACATCGTATCAATGGGTTGAGAATTATTTGAAATTACTAATAAGTAATTAAAGTAAACTATTCATTTTTTACTTTAAAATCATGCAAACACTGAGTGTACAGCTTTAACTTTTGTTTGAATCTCTAGTTCTTTTCTAATACTTTCCTTCCAATTGACCGCTACTTCTTGATTTATTCACATTCATAATTCATCTTATACATTCTCTTCTGTTACTCTAACTTCTGACATGGCCCGACTTAAGTATCTGATTCAATTGATCAAGCAATGTCGTCCTAGGGCATCCCCGACTTCGTCTTCTATTCACATTGGCGTTGAACTTTTTCCTCACGCTCCTGTCGTCGTTCTGTATGCCCAAAACCTTACAAGCGTTATTTTCTTCATCTTACTCATTAAGCTTCCGCCAACCTTGCATTATTTGCGAATATCAAAACTATTCACTCGATTATTTTATAGTTTTATGACATATTCGCCTTAGAGATCTCATTTCTAAATCCTTCAGTCGACTTTCATCCTTCCTCTGCCAGTTCGATGCCTCACAGGGTTGGTATCGGCACCCCATTGTGGATTGCTAGCTTCGCTTTTTTAGATACATTATTATTAGCGCCAATCGCGTTCAGTCCTCCGCTAATGGAGTTTCCTGCATTCACTCTTCTTTCAGTATCCCTATCAGTCTAAACATACTTTCCAAATATACAAATTAATCGACGCGCTCCAAGTATTCATCATTCACAACTATTTTGCATACTGTTTTCGCACTCTCTCTATCAAACAACAATTTGACAATAAAATAAAGAAGACTATACTTGGTACTGTTTGTTCCATTTATTTCAATCCAAATTTTGGAGGAAGCCGTTTAGTTGAGAAAGTTAGAAATAAAAATTATCTATAATTGTCATGTAATATTTCGTAGCAAAATTTTGTACAGCCTGTATGCCTTTTCACACCTAGATAAAATTAAGTTTATTTGCCTGTCTCCGTAATTCTACAATATCTAAAGATTACTCGAAGGGTCGCCGACACATCAATAAGGTTACAAAAACGATACAAATTATTATTGTAAATCGCAGACACCAGCACACCCCCACTGGAAACACAATAACTCCGGGAGACAAAAGTCAATTATTTAAATTAATTGAATTCCCTCCCTACGTAACTAGCTCGTTATACGCCTTATACAGTATACAGCCCTTACGTAGGCCCTGTCGAAATTTATCTCTGAATAATTCAATGGCAAGTTAGCTCGGCTGCCTTAGACGCATAAAGCCTTCTCTAGTTCAATATTTAATTAAACTATTTCCTTTGGGAGAGGTTTATTAATACACGGGGGGTAAAGAGTTGACGTGGTTCTTGTACTCGGTGCTCGTGTACTGTGGAGGGATGATTGGATTTGATTGAACACATTGCCACATAATGGTGTTTGGACAGACTGTTTATTTATCGATGTTCCACATGACGTGCAAATATGGCTTTCATCAGAGACATGGTGTTACGAGATAAGGAAAACCCACTAATTTAAAAATGATATCTGACTTTATTATTTTGAATTAAAGGAGACGAAGTTATCTCACTATTATGTGAAAATTGTCTGCCTACTGTCAGTGGGACTATGGCATCCCCCATGAGGAATATCAGTCTATATTAAAAAAATCAATATTGACGTTATATCACCAGAATTTTTTAAATTTCAAAACGCAAGAAATCCATGGATCATTGGCTATGACGTCACTGGGTGGTCGAATTTGCCGTCAGATAGATTCACCATACTTGATTATTATCCACTGTTATATTTAACTCCTTGAATTGAAAGACACTTTGTTAAATATCAGAATCTCGTCACTATTGTCATTGTAATGTACCAAAGTGAGAAATGCCACCTGGCTGCGCTTGAATTAATTTTTTCCGTCTTTCTAATATCCCGAATCTCGTTTTTGAAATTATGTCAAAAGAAGAATTAACTTTATCGTGCTTAACTATTTATTTATTATATATATATTTGAACATTTTTTATAGCTTGACGTATTTCCCATCTCACTAGGTGTGAAACGCCTGTGTTGAGATAGCAATTTACGGGGGTGGTTGTTCGGCTAGGATATTTAGATGACAAATAGATTAATAGATTACAATTTAATATATTTTTCAAAACTATACTAATTTAAAGGCAAAAAAGAATTTAGAAGCTGTCAGGTTTATTGGAGGTAATAAATGATCTTACTTTTACGGGAACTTTTGTGCGTATTTCTGATGTCACTAGGTAGGGAATAGAATAGCTTAATTGCATTGTATTTAAAACTTCTTTGTTCATGGGAGGTTTTACAAACTAGAATATTAAAAGATTTTGCATGTGGTTGTCTTTATATGATATATTATATTTATAATAAACCACAAATAAACACAATCTTTACAAATATGCTTTACCTGTTTAGAAACTTTACGTCAATAAAAAAAAAAAAAACTTATTTCATTTCATTAAAAATAACAAAATAATTAATAATTTCTTCAGACGATTGGTTTTCACTTTGTAGCGTTATATTTAGAGCTTAAAGTCACCCAAATTAAATTAAAATTTTGCCAAAACTTAAAAAGATTAAAACTTAGAAATCGACAAATAAACAATGAAAAATAAAATCCAAAACAAGAATACGCGCGAACGAGATCCGTGACGTCAGATGTAGAGAATGCAATGGTTCCAACAGAAGAAGGCATTATGTTGAGTTGGTTTTTTACGCACTTTTAAATAATGATTCATGAATTCTACGTATAGTTTATACATAGTGTATACAGAATAAGCGTTTGTTGATCCATATGAATATGTATTTTTTTACCCATAATGTTTTTCACCGTAGTTCTTAATGGGGTATGTTATGAGTGGGGAATTCCTTAGCTATTCAGATCTGGTAACCAAACACGGTTATATCCATATAAATCAACATTTCGTTTCACCAAGGTATACGTAAACAATTAGGTGCAAATTATAACGCATTTTTTTAATCTGTGTGAATTGCTTTTTTAAGGTAATTTAAACGTTGTTTAAAAAATTGAATATTGTCAAAGTTTGTAAATAGAACTTGAAGTGATATTTGTAAAAAGACATGTAACTATAAAAGTAGTCGAGTATTATGTTTATGATTGTCGATGGAATCTGTTGAAATAAATCTTTTTCCGATCATTATAACAAAAGCTTTTTATGAGATTATGTATTGAAAAGTATTTATATTATAATGCCTTTGTGGGTTTCTAAAAAAGAAGAAAAAAAATGGTAGTTTAAGCCGGGAAAGCCCTGGTCAGAAAACGCGATCTCATCGTGTCCTCTTTCTTGGAAGTGTAGAAAAGTGGAGTAACATTGGACGCGCGGCACGAAGTTGATTATTAAAGCGCAAAGTCACCCTTTGTAGCAGTTTACGAAAATGACAAGTCATGGAAGCTTCTTACTCCGAGAAAACGGATCCCTGGATGGGATAATTTATTCCAAATTTTTAAGAAAAATGTAAGCTTAAAGAAGATGTTTCTAAAAAACATGCTCAATATTTTTGTACTGAGAATTTAAGAATATCTTGTACAAGTTTTTTTCCTCTCCGAGCTTTCTTGTTCTTCATATTTTGGTGATAACGTTGGGCAAAGGCTGAATTCTGGATGCAAACTTCTGAATTATTTATATGGTTGTATTTTTTAAGACTAGGATATGAACGAAAAAAAATCAAGTTCACGCTAGATTTTCATATTTTTTACTATACACAAACACATGAAATGAATCTATATTATCAAAACCGTTGGAGTGAAAAATAAAATTTGAAATTTTATACACATCATATTAGAAACACTAGATCTCAGAGTAAAAAAAAAACATACCACAAACACAACATTTGGACAAAAAAAGCTTTTTATACTATGCTACTAAACTATATAACAAAATCACACACCTCTTCAAAAATCACAACAATAATAAATTTAACAATCAAATAAAACGCTGGATACGTTACATAGGGAGAACTGAAATAGAAAATATATCAACACCAAATACAGACTAATACCGAAACCACTCAACTACACTTAAAACACTTCACCTTACAATTATTATTTTTTTTCAGCAATAACATCAATTCAATATAATTTAATTTAATATTTTGTAAATGAAATTATCAGCATGGGAAATCCCAGTTATGATATCATTATTTTTATTTCTTATAATAAAAGATAATAAAACAGTATTATTATTATAAGGAGTCTAGAAGAATACACGAAATATGATTTGGGCGTATTTCGTGATCCAAAAGTTTACAATTCTAGCCTTAAATTAAAAATAAATAAATAAATAAAAAAAACGAATTTCTCCGTAATTTATTTTCAATCTAATGAAATGGCGACATACAATGCAGGAAGTGTAAAAGAGACAAAGCGCAGTGTTCTCATCGGCTCTCTCGGTGCTAGAACCAAAAGATACTAATTGAAAGGGACATTGGCTGGAAGGCATTACGTATTCTAATGTGTGTATTAAATATTTAATTATAAAAATGAATCTTAAAATTTAAAAAAAAATATACATCGTATAAATTAACTTTATAAACATTCACATACCGTCAAGACCAATCCAACAAACCGATTTTTTTTATTTGCCCTCATGCAGGACCAATCTTACGATAAATTCTCAATATAATTTCATAATATCGACATTCTTCACAACACCCTTTCAAAATATCGAACCGAAGTAATACATACGACCACAAATTGATGCATGAGTATAAAATGTATCGAGGACATCTCCCGTCCCGATCCTATCTTCCTCTTCCACTTCTTCTCACCCCTTCCTTCTTAATTTGTTTTTTCTATACCTTGTTAGCTTCATAAATAAAACATCTGTATTTAACCACTGTTAGCACAAGAAACTTTGTTGACTTGCCTTTTGTTAAACTTCTTTTGTATATAATATTTGCATTAAAAGCTGTTTGTTTCTTACAACTAAATAAAATAAGCAAATAAATTTAAAAAATTAAAGTTTTGTAGAAAAAAAATTGCATTGTCATATGGATTTGGAAAATTGAACACGACTGCGACGGTGCGTAGAAAACAGCCCTTCTTTAATCTTCAAGATGTTGTGTGTATATGAAAAAATCCTTAAAATTTTTAATCTGCTTGAGTTTCGTTATAGAAGGTATTTCGTTGGTAGAAGATTCAACCATACGTGTTTTTTTTTCACTAAATGGCGCAATGTTAATTTTTTTTCGATTATTCCTGTTTTTTTATTCTTATCTAGTTATATAAAAAAAGAAAAATAGTATCGATCCATTTCTGCTATCAGCGTTAAAAAACTGTTTTCTAAAGGTATGTACCAATTCCGAGCTAAAGCGGTCAATTGGTTATTTGTTATATTATATAGCCCTATATGGGCGTTTATATATTTAAATATTATATTTAAAGATATAAACGCTTATATTTTTATAGCATCTGACCGGACATCAGAAGGGTGCAGGTTCGAGTCCTGTCGGCGACATTTATCTTTGCTCGGAAAGGTTTTTTTTCAATTTGGATGAGTGTTTCAGGCTAATAATTATTGTTTATAAAAATAATTGTGACCCTTTGCGCTATGCACAAAAATCTTGAATTAAGTTTTTAAGAACTTTAGTATATCAATTAATAGTTTATATATTTAGTTAGTTACAATACTTGTACAGGTGCAAAACACATTACAGTAGGTACATAGATAAAATAGATAGCCTTCATGAAATACAACAACTAAATATTTAATTTGTCTCATGAACAAATACAGAATTAACATAGTTTAAGTACCATTCCAAATAATTAGCTACAGAGGCGAATATTCAAATCATACCTCACATTCACTGATACTTATACTGTAGACCTATATCTTAATAGTTATCGTCTGTTTGTATACGTATTCCGAGCAGTTTAATATATCTACTATGTCTGAAAATGTATTACATTCTTTGTGCAGTCTAGTTACACCCGGCCTTGCTCGGGTACAATAATTGATTTATTAACTATCTCCAAATAAAGAAACATTCATTTGAATATTTTATTTCAATCCAAACGTTTATTTTTTCAAAATATATCTAAATCATAAAGTTCTAAGTAGGTACCTCCTCGTGTTTTCCATTTTGAAAATATTCTACCCAAAAAAAATCTTCTCATTTGAATATGCAATCTGTGGCTAACCAGAGTGTTATGGGATAACCTAAATAAAACATGGCGGGTTCAATGTTTTTCAGACTAATTTTAAAACGTTATATCAATAGTTTTACATATTGGATTTCATTCAAACTACTTTCTAAACCTTTCCGGCACTAACAATAACAAACTGTAAACGCTATTTTCAGCGAAACCGGTTCAGTAATTTTCGAGAAAATCGAGGACAAACAAACAAACACAGATATATTGATTTATATATAGATTTTATGAGGTGCAACTTAAATCATTGATACTTACCGGTTATTCGGCCAACCCAGCTTCTTCCTTTCTATCGTAAAATGTATTATGGTCAGATATGGCTTATCTTCTTTAGTCGTTACTTTTTGTTCCGTTGTTTACGTTATTGTTACTGGTTTCTATCAAATCATTTTTCAGCTTCTCGCGCATGTCGTACATCTTCTGAATTCTATAATTCAACTATTTTTTTTTGGGTAGTTAGTGTATTGAGGAAAGTCGAAAAAGTTTAATCCACAGCAATCAAAACCGATTTGTTTAAATTTATAGATAACAATACCACATTAAGAGCATTGAGATATACCAACGGAGTAAACACGAGTGTTCAAAATATAGGCAACAACGAGCGGACGATTGGCATCATAGAGATAAAACGGGCTTCAATGGATTACAAACACTCGCCGAGTATGGATCTCCAATAAAAACTGCAAAATGTTTCCATGATTGAACATGTCGTTCTGTAAAGGATAGAAAAAACAGTAGTGCAACCTTTCATCGGTTTTACCGTAAACAATATTCATACAAATAGGCTTTTTTAAATATTAACAAACTCAAAGAATGCTGCGATTCCGTTCGTTAAGTTCATTTAGTGTTGCTAAGAGGGATCGGTTGTGTAGATGTGATAACAATAGTGTCAGAAGAATATCTGACGAGATCATGAATGAAAGGAAACGTCGGGGATGACCGAGAAAGACAATACAAAAAAGATCAATTGCTTAAATCCAAGTAATTGAATCTCCATAAACCAAAATGTCAACTTAAACGAATTGAAAAAATTGATTTCCTTATAAAATATGAGTTTATTTCTTGAAAATAGTAAAAGTCTTAATGGTAACAAGTTAAAATTTTGGTTTCTAGTAGTCTAGTGCATAGCTCATTTATGCCCAAAAGTGGAGAAAAAATTCTAGAGTCGGGGTTGGCATATTTGAGACAATGTATGAATTTGAATGAAGGAAGGAGTGTGTAAGAAGACAGAATTGTTTGGCAGTCCATGATATCTGCCCACCCTTGTAGACAATGGATCCATGGATATTATTTAGTAAGATTTATAACAATTATTTTGCTTTCGGTTTTTAATTATTTCTCAATTTTTACTATTTAAACAATGCCCCGTGATTGCTCTGTACTGGTATTATGCACGCGGTACTACAGGGTTATTCGAAATGATGGACTCACTTTATTTATTTATTCCTGATACACGCGGTCGGCCCGGACTTTTTCCTTTAGGAGGCACCCAGTTTGTTCAAATTGGTAGTACAAAAGACAAAATGCTCTTTCTAGTTGGGGGTTCAATGTTAAAATGGAGACGAAAGGCACGCTGAACTACAGTTAACGAATCAGTTTTACAGAACTCACGAACACAGAAAACCTTGTGCCGTATAATAGTAATTTCACTCACAACTGACGCAAAATGGCTGCTTGGTGGCGCAACCACTCTAGCGGTTGTTTGCGCAAATATGAGCGATCTAGCAACGGGATTTGACACTTTCGGACTTTTTTTATGTGATACGACACAAAATTTCCAATTGCTTCCAACCGACTGGAGCCAGTGAGACTATGGTATCCTCAATTGGGGTATGTTGTGAGGCTGAAGGTATTGATCAGGGAAAGGAGTCGGGGAAGCAGGGGGGGTTGGGAACTACCTGGCTATTTAGATCTGGTCACCAAACACGGCTTAAGCCATTTCAAGCAACGCTTCGATTATGAATTGTTGTCTTTAACTAGATACTGACAGTATATACGAGTACCACCCTGGAACGTGCCGCAAATATACTACATTATATTTTAAATGAATATATCGTAGGATAACACAATTTAATCGTATAAAATTTACTTGCACACCCCGGGATTTGAACCCGCGACTTCCGGATTCATAGTCAAGGATCGTAACCACTCAACCACGGTGACCGAGATAATTCAGGAAACATAGCGGTACGAGTCCACCATTTTGAACAACCCTATGTAACAGTGGTTAATATTTGTACAGAGCCCTAAACCGATGCGTAGAAGTTTAATTAAGGCGATGGGAAGGAAATAAAAGCAAGGCTTTATTTTTATTGGCTTTTAGGCTGATTTTTCTATGCATGTATCATATTTAGCGTTGGCTATTCAATGCTGTCACATTCTGATAAGCAGGCCAGGAACCAATATTACTCAAATTGTAATTGAATAATTAATGTGAAAAGGTCAAGTTTTGTGTTAACGTGGAAATTTTGAAAGGATTCTGATTTATTATGTCGCGGTGACGTGACAATTTATTTACAAATACGAAATAAATGGATATGTTACATTTTGGTTTTGACAACGTCTTGGAACAGGCTAACCTTTTATAATAAAATCTATAGAAACATTTCGTTATAATAATTTCTTCAAACGATTGGTAATAACTTGGTGGCGTCATTATTAATTAATTAAATAAAAAACATACTTTGTTTACACCACTTCATACATAAATATCAACATGATAGCAATGCTGTCATCATCAGGAATGTACGAATACTGTTATTATTATTAGTATTCACGTATTCCCGATGATGACAGAATTGCTGTCGAAACATGTGGATGTTTATGTGTAGTGTTTATAATGTGGTGTAAACAAAGTATATTTTTTAATTAATTATTTTCATTATTAAATCATTCGCCTTTAGCATACATTTAGTTGCACGTGTAATAAATTACACAAGACGTATCAGATGATAAATGATGTTATTAATTGTAATGACATAATGGCAAGAATTACAGACATAGGCTGAGATTTAAAAGTGGAAAAAAATTGTGTGATAAATTAATAACAATTACTTAATAATCTTCAAAAGATTGGTATCCTTATTTATTGGTAAACTTGACATTATTATTTTTTTTGGTTTTCTGTATGTCCTGCTGAGGATAGTCCTGCGTGTTGATACAAAGTAATTTTTAATTAATAAATTAATTAAAAAATTACTTTTTATTCACCACTTTATTAATATACACATATATCAACAACTTTCGAAAGCGATGGTTTCTTCATCAGGAATATATAGAATACTAAATCCATAATAATACTAAGTTATTTGTGAATCAAAATGACCTTGTATCAATAATAGATAATTAAAAAAACTAAATCAACTTCATATATCAAAATTATGAATAAAAAAATGTTATTACAAATATTTTACCTTTAGGCCTTATTTAATATTTATTTAATAATAAACCATCAAACTCGAATGTCAAGGATAACCTCAAATCAAATTGTAAACATTTATAATTGTTTCAAAATCGTCATAAATTTTTATAAAGTATTGCATAAATAAGTATGAAATTAATAATGTACGACGTACCAGTTATTTCAACCGTTCGTTTATAAACACCTTCTAAGTTGGACACTAGCTTTCTTGCTCGATTTTTTTTGAGCAACGCAAAAATACACTTCCATCGTTCCACTGTTCATTGGTTTAAATAAATTGAAACTATTAGTAAATAACAAAATTAATATGGTGGTCGTTGATAACAGTTTAACTCGTATTTTTGACAACTAACAACAAAATGTCAAAGACCTTGATGTTGCCACTGTAATGACTTTTTAAAATAATAAATATCTACATTTAAAAAATGTCATGCTGTAGGTAAGACTATTGCAAAATTAAAAGTTTTTCATTTTTCTTCGTCCAGTATCCGCCTTGAGTTCTTTAGAATCTACGACAATATTTGGATAATGGGTGCGATTTGACGTTTGTCATAATATTCAAATATGTAATAATCAATAACAAGGTTTATAATCTTTATAAATAGTTTGAATAATTAAAAAAAAATATATATATATATATATAGTGTTACGTAACGAAAAGATGGCCCTGAGTTGAGTTCTAGCTACTCGTCTCAACAAATAAGCTAGGCAAGCAATTGCAACATTCCCCGCCATAACTAACCAATCAGGTGATTTAATGCTCAAATTAAACCAATCAGAGCATACGTTTGTACGGTCTGATAACAGAGCAAAAGGAAGCGACGCGAGCGCCAACCGCGACTCGGCGGCGGCCATTACTGCCCTTCCAACTTCACTTCCCGTCTGGAGCTCAAAGAGTCAACTGCGTCTCTGAAAAGAGGCCGCTATTTTATGTTACTAATTTGTTACGGCAACGTACTATGCATGCGGGTTGAAGCCCGCAACTGGTCGTGTCATTTACTGCCAGAGCACCCAACATGGTGACTTGCCAATTTAAAATCAGTGCGGAGATGTCCAGCCCTGGCGTTCTTGCCAGCAACTCCCGCCACCCGACCAGATCACCTCATGTAAGCTGATTTCGCATCTCCCCTTAATGTGTTGTACTAGCTTTTGTCACTTGCAATACCCGGTTAGAGATTTAAATCAGAAAGAGAGAATTTTGCGTTAGAATCATGTCTAGAATAGGACTTTTCTACTAACTACTCTATTGTTCTTAACCTACAATGTTTGTCCGACTTTTACAATAAACTCTGAGATTTGAAAGCACTTTACTTGACTCATTTAACGTAGAATTAGAGACGCCCTCAACCGATTGCGATCGATTCACGACCCTGAACGATGAGAACCTAATGCCACTGCCGATCTGAGGTAACTAATGTCCGGACCAGACTTCACATCTAAGAGGCCATCTCCAAGGTAAGTCCTGCCGATATAATTGTCTCCCATAACTTCCCCTTGTAACCCAACCTTCCTCTTCCCATCTTCATTCGCTTCCTTTTCATAATACTGGCTTTCCAACTTAGGGGCTTTCTTCCTACCTAACCTTCCTCCTCTCCCTCACCTCATTTTCATAATAATATATAAATATATATAAATGAGAATAGTTTCTACGTCAGCAAAGCTAGTTGCTAAATCACTTGGTATTACCATAGCATCTGTTCGGAAAATTGTGATAAAAAATAAATGATTTCCAGAAAGGCATAAAAAAAAACCAATTGAAAAAAAAACTGTGGTTTGCTAGTTTATAGTTAGTTTGATGGCCTCCATGGTCGAGGGGTAAGGCTCTCTACTACATATCCGAAAGTCGTGGGTTCAAATCCCGGCGTGCGTATGTAAATTTTATTTAACTAATATGTGCTGTTTCACAATTAATTAATTTGAAAATAATATATAGTATATTTGAATTTAACTGTTTAAACTTTGTATTTAAAATTTACTTTATATGTTTTACACTTTTCCTTATGAATTTTTAAGCATTTTCTTTCATTTATATAGCTATATATTTATTTTTATTGTTACCCGTCTCAGAACAGACATCGTCTTGTGAGACGGGTAATGTACATGTAAATGTTAACATTTTATGCCAATAAACGCCTGGATTGCCGGCAATAAAATGATTTGCGCACGTTTCAGAGTGAGAGATACTCTCAGTATCGCCCTGGTGATAGACCACCATTCAGAATTGAAACGTTGCTTGAAATGAATTTTAGCCGTGTTTGGTAACCAGATCTGAATAGCCAGGTATTTCCCCACCTTCCTCTTTCCTTTCTCCTTCCCATCCCCAATACCTTCAGCCTCACAACATTCTTACCATAGTCTGCCATAGGATGCCATAGTCTTACTGGCTCCAGACGGTTGGGAGCAGTTGGGACTCTTCTCCGGTATTCATATAAAAAAAAGTGTTATAGCCAGTGGCGGTTCGTGGGTCCGTATGTGTGTGGGGAAACCATATACCTATCTACCTAATAAAGATAGTTATAAAAACGAGAAAATTATCAAATTTCTTGGATATAAAATTAATTTCTAATGTAGTTGAATCATGTAATACACTAGTTACCACACATTTTAAAGCTACTTATATCCATTGATTTTTATTTTCTTCTAATAGTAAATAATTACAACAATTTTTTTTTACGTTATTAAGTGTTTAATAAAATCGTTATTTTTTAACGAACCCAACACAAAGGCACTATTTGAAATACTTATTTATAATTTTTATCCACACATATTATAATCTTCCACCAAAAAATAACATTTAAACAAAGATATATCGATTTATACCTACATTTTCTGAGCAGTGGACTTATAAAACAATCTATAGTGTGAGGATTGCGAGAAGTAGAAATGATTTTTTGGGGGCTCTATTACATACAAAGGCAAAATGTACTTGAGCCCGGTTCCCATACAAATCGTTCAATAGAAAAATTATACATTACCGAATGCGCATGCGCAGAGGACCCAATATTCGGCCATAATTTAAGATGCGTCCCGCTATTCCGTTAGAATGTATCAGTGCCCGCTGACCACTAGGCCGCTAGGTGAATGTCTCTGTTAATAAAATGTGTAAAAATGTGTGTCACCTTGTAACTTTGTCGTTAAATGCGAACTCAATTGATCGTATTTAAAGTATTATTTTTAAGAAGTAATTTGTTAAAAATGAGGTAGGGCTCATGTCCAAGTACCCTTATTGAATAACCGCCGCTGGTTATAGCCAGTATAATTAGTTAAAATAAAAATATAATGAATAGTCGTCAAAACTTCGAGCGTATTAAAGGAAAAATCTTTTTATTTTTCGATCTGTCCACCATACAAACACACAAGCAAGAATCTTTTTATTCTGATTTACCTGTAAATATTTACTGACTCTCTGTCAACCGAGCGCTGATAAAAGTGTTTTATGTGATCAATTATTTTATTACAATAATCATTCTTTTTAAATTTGGGCCAGAGTGAAAACATTTGTCGTTTTCTTAGATTTATTCATGAAATTGCCCCCTTACGTTTCGCTTTCTGAGAGTAAAACGCGGAGAATGTCGTACTTATTTTGAGAATGCTGAGAGATTTTTACTGCGGACGCATTTTTGATGTAACGTATATCTAAGGCTCTACCGACGGAGGCTGTGCTATTTCAGGATCTGGGTTCACAAGGCAGATTAATAATGCACTGATCTTAACCCATGAGAGTTTCACCGTATGACGCACACGGGCACATGAGGTTTGGAAGGTCAAGACTCCACAATGTTGCTCGAGACGACTCCTGTTGTTACATAATAATCTCTGTATTTAATTAATTGGTAATTAGAGGTTTAAAAATAGTTTTAAAAAGGTTACAAGTAGGTACATAATTAATTATAACATAATAGCTAATTTGTCCTTCAAATTGTTGTAGATCATGTTGAAAATATCCTCATTTCTCGCGAGGCAGTTAATTATCCTAGTATGTCTTCCCAGAGGCATTACCATTGGTAAGTTAGTTTAGTACTTGGAAAAAAAACAGAATCCTCTATTGGCGGCCTCGCGTGAAATTATCAGGGAAATAAAATCGTATTTCAGCCAGGCTGTCAGGTATTGATAATACACTGTTCAAGAGTTTATGTGCCATAAGCAGTAAATGATATATCTCTCCTAGAACTTAGGCTGCAGATACCCAGTATTCCCGTGAGAAATACTGCTGGAAACAGCCATGCGTTAAACCGAACTCTCTCATGTAGAGGAATCGTAAGAATTTCTTTTAGATTTTCGCTACCATTAGTATATAGACGGTGTTCTCCGGCCTCTATACCTTAGATCCACTCTCGAGAATGCTACGCATTAAACTAAAGTAAAGCAACCTTATAGCAAGGTTGTCAACTCCTTTGAACGATGTATGATAAAACTCAACATTTTTGTGTCTGATTATTGTGACCAGAACTGAATAGTGAAGTACTTCCCGACCTTTCCTTTCCTCTCTTCACTACCTCCAGCCTCACAGAATACCCCAATTGGGGATTCCATGATCTCACTGGCTCCAGACGGTTGGGAGAAACTGTGTTTCTTGTGTGGTACTCAGAGAAAAAATAAAAAAATAATGTCACACTGTTCACAGTCCTCCTCACTAGGGTTTCTTGTTCTGAGGCGGCCTGTAGTTTTGTTGTTGTACTAAGTATCTAGTTGTCTTCATAATATTTGATAGTTGACTATCAGTCAGTTTTCTCAGCCATGTTGCGACTGTAGTTTTAAATACATTTATTTGTGTTTTTATTTTACTTTTTATTTATTTAAAAAAAAAAAAAATATTTATGTGGTTGGGTATTACATAATTTTGCATTACAAAATTTATTGTTTCTCTGTCCAAAAGATGTATTCAATTTGGGAATAACAAGTACATTTTGGAATATTGCCCCGGTTCAGTATTTATGTTGGGCAGTGGAGTATTTAAAGAAAATTCACTATTTTTTTAGATTGTTTTTGTAATAAAAAACTGTTTTCAATTTCCCTTGTAAAGTTGATAAAATAGGTTTTTATTTTTTTAATCATTAAAGATAACATTAACAATGCTCGAATGAAAAATTAAACAGAAACGACACCGAAAAGAAAAATAAAGGTGACGGTAGCCGCTACTCGGGACTCGAACCCAGGAACTCATGGTCTATCCGGGATCTTGCGCCCTGATACACTGAGCAACGGATACCCCAATCCATCCCGTCATCCTCATTGGCATTTTTATTTATTTATTTATTTTATGTAAAACAAAATTAATAAAGTTATTATTAAGTAATGACTTATTTATATGATTTTATTTACTCACACCCGATTCTAATTATGACAGTGTTTAAAATAATTATTTATTGCCGGGAAAACCAATTGAGTTAGAAAATAAATAAAATTATCTACTCTGTGAGATTTTATCATTTATAATGGGTTTTCCCCATATTTAAATGACAATGTTTTCTTAATTGATTTATTTAAATATGTTGTATTATTTTGATAATGTGAACATACTGAGAAGTGGTGAATAAATAATTTTGCTTAATTTATTAAATAATGTTATATTAGGATAATTCGTTCGTTTATTAATTTCCAATTGTTCAAGTAAATATTATATTCTATAATATTATGCACATTTTTTTCAGCTTTTTTCTGTAATTTTTAATTTTTATTAATTAAATGTAAAATCAATTACAAATAAGAATTAAACAGTAACTGCAATATCATGCAATGTGCAGTATTTTCTAATATTGTATCCTGTGCGTTCAAAATCATATCTTCCCACGTTTAAACTTTATAAAATAACGGGTTAATCTGGAGTGACCTGCCACGTAAGCATGTTTCTGTATCTGTTTGTACATAGTAAGAGCAACCCTAGGAAGTAGTATTTGTACAGGACCCTCTGTGATTTTTCATAAAAATGGCTCTATACAAATCATCAAATTATTATTAATTTTAACTCCATTGTTTGTCTCTAGCTTCGGTGTTCTGGTTGATTAATAAAATATAATAATACATATTATTAAAACAAATAATAAAGGCTTAAAAAGTATATTTATGATAGTTACAAAGTTAATTTTACACAGATCTAGGTACTAAATATATTATTAAAAATTAAAAAAAAATACAAATACAATTATTAACACTCCCGAGGAAGACATGGGACGATCAAGTGAATCAAATACTTGAGTCAGGCCATGCCAAAAGTCGGAATAATAGAAGAGAATGTATGAGACGATGTATGAATGTAAATGAAGCAAGAAGTGCATGCCAAGATCGAGTTGTTTGACGGTCCGTCCACTCTGCTTATCCCTGCGGGGAAAAGGCGTGATGGTTAGTTAGTTAGTTTAAAAAATACATAAATCAAAAAAAATATCTCTTCAAATCTTTTAGTCCTCTATTGTTTTTATTCTATGAATTCATAAGATGATGTAAAAACTTGTTATGGCGTTTATATATTAGTAAAATAAAAACAACTACAAAAAAACTGTGGAGATTTGTAACGTAAAAACGAAGCTATTTTAATAATTTCCCCGAATTATTATTAACGTTGTCAGAAAATTTCGCCATATTCACTAAAATGCGTGGAACGTTCTCGATTCACGAAATTCGCGGTGGAGCGGAAATAATAATATCCCGTCAAGTCTTATTAATTGCTTACCATTTATTTGTGTCGTTCCCCCTAATCCCAAAGTAAGAAAAAGTTATATTGGTATTGCTATTTCCCTGTCCCCAAAGTGTGGCTAAACTTACATATCTATGTATTTTTAAATTAATACAAAGTATTCCACAGGGTTTATGTTCTGGGCCAATACATCAAGTTTATTAATAATTGTAATTATAATTTAGGGAATTCTTGGCGAAAGTTCCTTGGTAAATGAAGTAGGAAGGGCCAGTTTTATGAACGAACTACCAAATTTATGTTACGTAACGAACCGTTTCGTTAAGGGACCGTTATTCGTCTGCCATTCGCTCGTCATCACTTTAACTGCTCGATGAGGAATCCATCTGATAAATGCAAAATACAAGTTGTCTTTTAAATTAATATATTGTACAGTTTCAAATAAACAATGGTCAGGCAACAATTGATGGCTGTTAAAGGACCGGTAATCTGACGAACGTTTATAAAACGGCGATCGGGCGGTAGATCAAATATTAGTTAAAAATATTATCAAGCGTTGCGAACGGATGGATAAAACCGTATGTAAGTCAGCTTTGGCAAGAGTTAATTATTTTCAAATATTTTGAATGGCTTTTGAATCTTATTTGATTCGTCTCTGAGTTCATAAGAATGAGCTCATTTATAAATTATTTTTTACTATTGACATTATTGTGCTTTTTTGTAACCATCACTATAAATTAAAATTTAAATCTTCAGTATTTAAAAAAAAAAATTGAATACCACAAAATATTCTCAACTGCCCGGAGCCAGTGGGACTATGCCATTCCCGATTGTTGGAATGAATGGAATAAAGATGAAGAGAAGGAGATGGAGAAGAAGAAGGTTGGGATGTACCTAACTATTCGGATATAGTCACCAAACAAAGCTAAAGTCAGGTGGTCCTTCAGTAAGAACTATCACTACGAGAACGAGCAGAAAAATTTAATATATTATTCTTTATGCATTGTGGAGAAATTCTGGTTCCTGCGGATTAAATCTCCCGTTGGAGATTTTCTACCCAACTCGACTGTAAATTATTGAAAACAATTTGTATTTGAAGATCGTAATTTATTTACTAATTTCACATCGAACAATTATAATCTTGCAATATTGTTCCGACATGGACGTAGATAGGCCATTGGTTATCCCGTTCAGTAGAACATTTGAGAATTTGTTGCTCTTCTGAAGACAAAGAGCGATTTTATAGATTAAAAAATTTTAATTTAAAAAAATTATTTTAATCGATTTTATTTTATTTTTTATTTAAATTATTTTTTTAATCGATTTTATTTTATTTTTAATTTAAATTATTTTTTTAAATTTTATTTTTACTATAATTTTGTATATTATTATAGAAATATTTTTTTTATTCAATTCGTGATATTAAAAAAAGGCAAATGATATTAAGTACTTAGGTGTAATATTGGATTTAAAACTATCTTCCACAGCAAATTTTGAATATGTGCTAAAAAGGGTATCAAAAAAGTTATATAAAGGCTGGCATAAAAATGGATTCTATAATCATTTTTTCCACCCATTCTTCTTTATCAAAGTCTAACTTACCTAACCTATGTAAAAAATATCATTGTTTTTTATTCCAAGCTGCCATGAAAAGCTTAATTTTTGTGATAAAAATCCTTGGTGTGAATCAGGCTTTTGTCAGCTGTCAAAAATTCTTACCGGAGGTTTGCATAACGAAAAAACGTGTAGGATTTTGACACCTTTTTTATTTTTTCTAAAGCCATAGTAATGCGTAATGTTATGATATATGTCTTATTTAAAACCCCGTTTCTAGTTCTATTTTGTAATATAAAAACGCGTTAATAAATATACCGTGATAAGTCACTATTATTAATTTATTAATTATTAATTTTTATTTAAAAAAAGATCACAAATGTTTCTGAAAGGTAACCTGTTTTTCACGCTGTGAAACAGAATCTCTTTGGAAAACGTAATGACGCGGAAAGTAAAGCAAAAATCAATATATTTCTTGTTGATAGCTGTGGATAAAAAATTCTCATTTCCAACGTGATACTGGTTTTTGCGATAAATGTAATAAATATTCGACTTCAGAGCATTCAATGTTGACAGTCCGCAAACCGAAATTATCAAAATATTTTTTCTCACTAAAACTTGAACATCTGTTCACATTTAAAATTTTTTTTTTTTTTTAATATTGCCTTCTACAAGTTCAATGTTGAGCAATATCTGGTAATAAACATACATAATTCATGCATTTATAAATTATACGATTTTTTTAATTATAAATCTTAACAATATGGGACAAATACTAAAATATAGAAGGATTTATTGGCTTTAGACCACATAAAGCAGTTTATAAGTGTGTCGGACGTGTTCGCCTCTCCCGCAATGTTTTTAATGCGGTCATTTGCTAAATATAGTTGTATTGCACTTTCCTAAACTATGTTTATTTATAAGAGAGTTGGGTTATACGGAAAATAAATGTCATATCGCTGTTTGACAATGACCCGACTCCCCCCTTTTGTTCAATGTATTGTTACGTAACAAATGGAAGATCCTAGAATAGTTCTAGCTTCTCAGTTACAATAGCCCGGCATCCAATAACACGACAGCCCGCCGACGGCTACGATAATCAACCAATCCGGTGAGTTCCCACAACCCAGCGTGGTTAATCAACCAATGAGGGCTAGCGGAACAGATCATTACTGGCCGTATGGAACGGCGTAGCTTGCAAAGCGACTCCACCGTCCGTCAGCACTTTCTTCCCGACCTACGAGCTATCACCTGCGTGCTCCGTTAGAGCTCGCAGTCCGGTTCATTTATTGCATCATTCGAGTCCACAATTGGAAACATCAATTGCATGAGGGTTTGAGGCGCCTAGCAGATAGTTCCCATACTACCTTGTAAGACAACTAAAATCGTGTCCTTTTTTTAACGGTTAAATTCAGTGTGAGGATATTCAATGCCTGTGCTCATTATACGCTGACCACGCAGTCAACCACTCGGCCATGGCGTCACCGAACCAGCATGCTCATGTAAGCTGCCAAAAACCTTCTCTTATTTTATGTGCTATACTTGTATTGTCTTCCCTCATTAACTTGCCCGGTTAGAACTCCTTCAGAGAGAGGAATAGTCTAGAACAGAGTAGGTGCCAACTTCTACATATAACTTGTATGACCATGTCTTTACCCTACATATAACTTGTATGACCATGTCTTTGTTACAATAAACTCTGAACTGAAAGTACGCCATCTCGTCACTTAAAGTAGAATAGTAGGCCATCCATTCAATTATAAGGCCGCGGCCGACTCATATGACCTTGAGAGAGAAGAAATCTCCTTGCTGTACCGATACTGAGCTAACGTCCTGACGACGCCGGAACCTGCCTAGAATACGATCTCCGGGTGAGTCACACTGTTATCCTTACACCGCCTCTAATTTGTCCACAGCCCTCTTTTCAGCATCCGCCTTAACACGCCGCTCAACGTGGCGCTCCTTCCCCTTTTTCCTCTACTTCCCCTCCCTAACTCTGGACGCACGAGTGTGGTGTTCTTTTCCATTTGTAACACTTGCGCCCATCGGGGTACTAATTCCATTTGTAACTCTGGCTTCCATCGTTGGGCTTTCCTCCTTCCCGACCTCCTCCTCTTTTCCCCAATTCCCACTCCTAATACTGCTGCTATTCCATATGTAACACTTGCGCCCATCGTGGTGCTAATTCCATTTGCAACAGTATACTGCACGGTCTGTGGGAAATGTGTCGTTCATAAGGTCTTGTCATAAGTGTCTAGTCCCCTTTTTTAAGAGATCGACACAGGTTGTGCTTTCTCCCCTCACACCTCGCTCCACAGATTGGGATCAGCTGCCCCCTACAGTTTGCCTATGTGCCACATGTCTGATATAATATGTTTCAATATTACTATTCGGAGGTACAATTCTTAGAAAATTCTAGCCGGAATCCGAAACCGAACACCCAGAAATGTCTGTCGCTCATGGTGATTTAAATAAATATATACTGTCGTTCAAGTGATTAAAACAAAAAATGCACGTTGGGTGTCGAACCTGCGACCTCTGATTTTGAACTTAACCGCTCTGCCACGGAGGAGTAAGAAGAAGGAACACGCACGAAATGAATCAATATTTTTTTTGCGTTTTAGTGGATGTTGAACCCGCTATATCTCAAGCCAACCTGAAATGCGTTTATGATACGTGTACCACATTATGCTATGGAGACAATCCATAATACGTGATTTGATATTCCCTCCTTTATTATGTCTTGTATTATTTCCTGTACTTCCAACACTTCTGTGACAAGTGCCCTCCTCTTGCTAAGGGTCAGGTCAAAAGATTTTTATAAGACTACATAAAGTCTAACGGCAGTCGTTACGTAACGATAGTGGATATAACGCGTAACGGCCGCCGTTATATCCGGAAACTATCAATCGGAGCGAAGGTTCTAGACGGTGTGTTCGTTATGCGTTATAACGCCCTGCGAAGGGTTTCCGGGGTAATATGCGCTACGTGGAAGGGTGGAGGGGTGATATGGTTCGCGACCTTTTGATTTGAATATTTTTGTAGCATTCTAAAAAACTGAAAAAGTGCAAAAGATCACGTAATATCAAAAACAGGTTTTTCTTTTGCTTGTACGATTTAAAATAAATACTAACTGCTGACAATGATGGATCAGGTATTATAATAGTGTATTGCAACGCAATCAATCAATTATTTTTTCTTTATTAAACTTTAAAAACTAAAAAAAAAAAAATTACATAAAAAAACAATCTTTCGCACAAAGGTTTAAGAAAAAGAGTCAGAATTGAGCGATGCTACGGTTTACCAGGAGTCGTATTCTCGCGGCTCACCAAAATGAGCTGCTACAAATGAAGGCCTGTTCATGAACGACATATCTCAGATATTTGATAGGATTCTTACGCATTTCTGCGATGATGCATCTTTAAATAAGGTTATTTGTTTTAATTTATTTATATAAAATCATCGTTTACGCATCTAATTTCTACAAGGTTAAATTATCTCCACGAACTCACAGTCTGGCATCTGGACGTTTTGTTCAGACACCTATACGCTCGGAGCTGGGAGCCATAGTAGCTGGGAGTGAAATATTGAGCTGGTACCGTGACTCCGCTCGCTAGTGCAATAGCTGAAAGGTCCCTCTCCGATCTAAAACGTTTCGTTTAAACGTTTTAAAAATTATTGTATAATATTAATTATATACAGTGGTAACTTATACCCGCTAAGCCACTGCAAGTAGCTGGTCAACAGGAGTTTATTTCAACAATATAATATAATACAACAATAAATTACAATCATCATACACATGTAGGGCAAAATTATTATATTTAGGCGCATGTATTACTGACTAACAGTAACTGTTGTTGGTAACACAATACCTACGTAATAGGGAAAAACTGAAAAATAATTAGAGATCTTACCAGAATTGCATTAGAAACATAATCACTTGTTTAATAAACGATGGGCATCGTTTGAAATTAAATTATAAAAATTATTTTGTTTATACCACTATTCAATAAATAGATATCTACGTAGCTCAACGGAAGAGCATCTGACCGGACATCAGAAGGGTGCAGGTTCGAGTCCTGTCGGCGACATTTATCTTTGCTCGGAAAGGTTTTTTTTCAATTTGGATGAGTGTTTCAGGCTAATAATTATTGTTTATAAAAATAATTGTTACCCTTTGCGCTATGCACAAAAATCTTGTCTTAAGTTTTTAAGAACTTTGGTTTATCAATTAATAAATA
>JAHDVE020008921.1:0-27168 GCA_022606495.2 Halesus radiatus | reverse complement strand
TTGAAATATTATATAAATATATATTTATTGAATTTTAGGATCCATAGCACAGCCGTGCATCCCAAGGTTGCCCCTGAATGGTACATCATATATAAATATATATACATGCATACACATTATTGTAAGTTAAATAAATATATTAATTTATGTTTATATAATTCTATTTCTATGGAATTTGCTACATAATTATTAAAGTCAATCATTTTAGAAAATATAATATTTATATATGCATAAGAATAAGAAATATAAAAACATATATATATATATATTTATATTTTTTAAGTAGAAAATTAAAAACATAATAAATGATCTAATAACAACCAACACCTACATCGGACTTCAACCACAAGTTCGGGACCAGAAACGATACTATGTATCTATCCAAAATAGGTATCACATCTGTGCTGTTTAGTTTTTATCAATTAATACTATTATTGCTTATTATTCACATTTAAGCATAAGCATTGTTTCATTATTATTGAAACCTCATAAATAACTACTTTCAAAAAAAATAAGCACTCCACATTATTCGTATATTCATTCTAAAATTATACAGAAAGATAGCCAAGAAAGTTATCACAGGTCAGAAACTCTCTCCGTACAGATGACATCGAAGGAGCCAAGTCTCGTTATTTGGAGAAGAACAGTTCCATATATAACAACCAAAACAAATAAACCTTCATTCTTCGAACAGATGATTTACCCGGCTGCAGACCGCGAGGAAGAATACCTGCAGAGGGTCGGCAAGACAAAAGCCTGTACGTGAAGGATATCGAAGGAGCCACGCCCAAGTTCAACAAGTTTGTCAGCACGAGGAACACAGACCCATTGTGTCCAGTATATCAACTGCAAAAAGTGGAATATATCAAGCCAGAATAGCCGAAATTCATCAGAGACAACATTAATATTTATGTAATATAAAAATACTTTTAATTACTTATGAATACTGATTTCTCACTGGACTTGCTTATAGGATATTGATGGAAGCAGCACACGGGAGACATTCGCAATCCGCCTCCAACGTGAAGGCAAAATACTCGAGAAAGAGCCGATGTTAGCCCGAGAAAAACATACCATTATCCCGAAGACCCAAAACTTTATGATGAATGTGAAAGATATCAACCAGGGGGGCGAACGAAAGCTAGCAGAACGTGGGACGAACCCACTCGAGCCTTCGTACTTCGTGAAAGACGAAAATAACAACAAGGTTACTATTGGCTAGATTTAGAAAAGCAAACCTCGATAAATACAAAAAGTAGTGAATAAACCTGAATTCGGATTGTTTGTGAAGGATATAGAAGGAGCATGCACTGGCTCGGTGGGAAACAAGAATTTACATATCCATGCCGACGAAATCAAGGATCAAAAAAAGACCAATCAGGTGCAGGATATCATAGGAGCAGCCGCAGATAGCAAGAAACCAGGAATGGTCACCAAAAGAACCACCAATCCCTTGACCCCAAATTACATGGTACCGGGTCATAGCGAACCCCCTGTTATTAAGCCCACGATCCACAGCCGGCCCAAAAGTGCAGTTCAAAGATTTGATAAGTATGTTACTTGAAGGAGGGAAGATGTCTAACCTTGTGAGACATATTTTTTTTTTACTGCAAAATCTATGGATATTTTATTAAAAAATTGACTAAACAATATTTGTTTATCGAGATGTATAAATTATATTCGATGGAGAAGGTATTCTAAATAATGGGACTATGGGTATAATAAAATAAAATAAAAATCGATATAGAAACGGATCGTTCATAATTATTTTTAGAATGTTTATTCTTGTTTGGTTTATTATTTAAATACTCAGATCCAATCATATAATTTATAAGGAGTTTAACTATTTCTGAATTATTTCTTAAATATTTACATTATTAAGTAGTATCTCATCAAAGTCAATTACATATTTATATATAAAATCGTTAATTCTATTTTAAATTATCATATTTATTTTATTTTATTTTTATCCACTCCATTAGAAAATAATTATGTATTTCGTTGTATTTTTTAAAGATTTTCAATTCATATGAGTTAATAACACTTTTATTAAATTATAGAAAACTAGTTCCAAAGCTGAACTTTAATTTTAATAATTTTTAATCTACTTACTTCACTAATGTGATAAATTTCCTATCCAGGTAAAGATTGTCTATTAAACTCCCCCACCCAATTATATCAATTGATAAAAATCCATATTCGTTGACTCAACTTTACCTTCGAAAATTCAATGATTTTATATTTTTAATAAATATATTTCAATATTGTTGATTCAGTATTAATTAGATTGGAACTATTTTTTGCAAAAAAGAAAAACAATTTTTAGACATTAGAATTATGAATAATTATTGAAAATGGATTTTGCTGTTTATTATTAAATATTTTGAATATCAAATGTCATTTTTTAAAGAATACATTCATTCTTTGAGTACTCTTTTTTGTTTATGATAAAATTCTATTAATTTGTTCTGTCTTGCCATAGATTTATCAATTGTTGATGTGGGTTGAGAAAATAGCATTCCTGGATATTTAAATTTCTATTCAGTAATCACATTCTCAAGATCACTTTTGCGAAATTAAAATATAATGAGTTTGGTTCGAATTCAAATATTATCGAAATTGATCTTTATATGAACAAAATAAATTAAATTAAGTACTCATACTTTGTAAGTATTTCAATGGTACAAATCTTTTAATAAAAACATAACTAATTAAATACCTAGATATAAAAATTAAAATATTAAAAAAAAAAATTAACAATTAAAATAATTATCTGGATGACTTCTGTCGTGTTCGAATTGTTGAAAATGGAGCATTCCCCAAATTTGGAACTGGAATCAAGTGGGGGCTGTCCTGCTTCGTAAGTATTCGAGAAAGTGATGGTTCTTGTCGAGGCGATCGACTGGAAAAAAGTAATTGCCGTTTCTGAAAAGGAGTTCAAAGTTAAAATATATGGGCTCAAAAAACTAAATCCTGGAAAAGTGAGAGAGTTATACCAATGCATCGTCGACAGGTACGATTAGGAATTACAAAAAACCAAGCTTAGTTTATTTAAATTTGCTCACTAGATTCTATATCAACTAAAGAATATCATAATCATATCCTTAAATTCCTTTTTTTCTTTTTTTTAATTTATGTATTGTTTCCATTGTGTTATTTATTTTTTATCTTTTGTTTATATTCTTTTTTATATTGTATTAAGTAAAAAATACGTTATAAATAGTGATTTCATCTCTTACTTAACACTTCAAATTTTTTTTTTAAACATTATTTTTTTAGACACTACAAATCAATCTAAAATATTCTGAATAATTCTTGGCACGAAAACTAACTTAGAATTTTCCTATGGGTAGTTTTCTGTTACCGTGCTACCAAACCTTCCATATAATGGGTACCATCATAAATTATATTTTTTATCCTCAATACAATATTATTTTGGTTTTTCTAATTATAGACGAAGGATGATTGGTAAATACTTTCCAAAATTTTCGTTGGCAAGGATTCACTTGTTTGCGAGTTTCACTACCTGAGTCACAGAAGGAACCGGGACGGAATTCGAAAATGGTCAGAGGAATAGGATGAATTAATGCTGAATATATTAAGGTATCATTTTTATTTAAATCATATCTTTTATGACTTTTAAATGCCATATTTCTGAATATAGATAAAAGAAAAGGAAAAATTGTTGGAACGAAATTGCAAAAGATCTGTATCAAGAATCCAATAGGAGAATGTTCAGAACTCCTAAGCAATGTCGGGAACGATGGAACAGCTATCTAAACCCTATCTATTCGCGAGAGAGCTGGACCAAGCAGGAAGACCTCGAGCTGGTTAGGCTGGTGGCGACTCAAGGGAATAAGTGGGCTACCATCTCCAAGAAAATGGCGGGCAAGCGAACAGAGCATATGATCAAAAATCGATACAACTCCTTGAAGTTAAAGTTTACTAAACACAAAAAACTCCAAGCGAAAAATCGATATGTGGAAAGTCAAGAGACGGAGATGCTGTAGTGGATCCTCCAAAAATAATATTGTTAGGAGATCGAGGATTTCAAAAATGAAGAAAGTCGCGAAGCTTAGGAGCCCGAAAGTCTTTAAAAATGGAACAAGGAAAGTCTCAACTATCAGTTCGATAGTGTTAATCCCCTGACCTAGGAGCCGAGAATGCGTGGACAGGAAGTTCTTACTCAACAACCACAACAAATGCTTAGGGGCGTTTCAGAAATACCTTTTTCGAAGCAGACGATATGGTTTACGAATCCGATGTTTCCATGGGGTTGCGAACAGTATATTATTCCCCCAACGATGTGTTCTGTGCAAATGGATGGAATGCCAAGCTTCGAATATTTGGCCTACAAAAACCCACATGGCTCGTTGATGTACCAAGTACCAACCAACTATCTAAACTATCTGTTGATGAGGCCATCGTGACTTATTTTTCATCAAATCTATATTAATTTAACTGTAGATATATTATTTTAAAGATGCTTTTTATTTATTACTTTTTAATTTTCGTTTCAATATCCTATATTTTATTAACTATTGAAAATAAGTAAATATTGTCGTATTGTCTTAGGCTTTAATTTTTTAATTCAAATCCTTTAAGATTATCAAAATATGACATGTGTTACAATGTTGAAATGAAGAAATATGGTAATTGGAAGACGTATTTATTTATTCCATACCACTTTATCAAGTGACCAACTGTCAACTAATCGAACAAGCATCGTTATATTGATATTGATATCTGGATTATAATCCACTCATTTTATAGGTTCATTAGCTATTATTGACACCTGATCAATATCAATAATTGAAAATATAGACAATGTTTCTTATTTAAAATATCAAGAAAATATAACTTAAATTACTTTCATTACTAGATATATATTTATCTCTATATATAAAATGTGTTGTATTCACAAGTATAATCTTATTACATATCCACACACTTTAGCTCAGTCATAAAACAAACTGAATTGATTTTTAGGAATAAATAAAATACGCATATTTTGCTGAACGTAAATTAGATTAGTTTTTATAATGTTATCTTCAGCCATTACTTTACAGAAAGAAATTGCAAGATAGACCTTCAGTCGTTCTCATCTAGATAGTGACTACTGTCTCGTCTGTTTTTTTTTTATACAAAAATATAAACAATTGAAATAGTATATTTCGCTGGAAGGATAATTGGTCTTCTGATTTGCTACTCATATGTGTCTGAAGTAGTTGAATTTCTCTTGAATTTCTCTTGAAATCAAACTAATCTCTGTAATTTATCTAAACTTGACTAGATTTGATATTCTATCAGTTTCTTTCATCCTTCATAAATAAAGCTTAAATGGATATATCTTTTTTTGATACTTAAAGCACCAATGGTTATCGAACTCTATTAAATATTAGATTTGTCTGTGTGTTATATTTTAATTATCCCATTAAATTACATTGTCAAAATATTATATACAAATATTATTATAATGGCAACTGTCCAGTTTCATACCTCAATCAAGGACATCTACCCTGACACGGAAGATGAGCTCGAGACTAGGCACACTTCTCTCTATAGCAGAATACAACATTAATTTGGGGCATGTTACTAACGTACTTCCTCAATTATCTTTTTTAACCATCAATCATAAAAATTAACTTAAATAATTCCCCAACCTCCTTCATTAATAATATTTTTAGATTTGCCTGTGGAACATTTCATTACCGTAAAAGGGGTTGCCAAATTATTCGATGCTTAATACTCCCTCAAACAGTCAATTTCTTTCGCTCTAGAAAATGGTATCATAATCGCGGTCTCAGCTACTGAGGAAGGACAGGATGTGTTTGTGAATACAAAAACAGAGAATTAACATTAGATTATCCTGGATGGAGTCGGAAATTTGTTGGAAAATCAATGTGAGCTTGCAGATCTAGTGGTAGAGGGCTACAAAGCAGCATTTACCAACTAAATTCCTTAAAATCCTATGGGTTGTATTATCTGGATCACATCAAACATTGCGGCAGATTCCTTCCAGTATCGATCGGCGATGAGAATGGGTATCTGCTGTGCGGCTCTGATCGTGAACAATATTTTAGACACGATGTCAATGGACTAGATATCCAAGGCCATCAATACGCAAATTAACAGGAAACTTGGTCAGAATTAGTGTATCGAGTACAGTGGCTATGGCAATAATATAATAAGAATGTTTGATAATAACGTTTTCCGATCTGTAGTGTTGCCTCCTCAGAACCTGGAAAAGCTAATAGTGACGAATTTGTACCTCTCAGAAGCAGATAAATTTCAAATGAGGAAAACGAGAGTCAAACTTGAATTTTTGCAGAAATTGGCTTTGAAGTATTTTTTTGAGACCTCCGGAATGCCGTAATCCAATCTGCGTACAACAAAACAATAGAAAAATATAAATTAAAGCAAATATATTTAAAAGGACTTCAAATATTTTGAAATATAGATCATATTTTTGTTTTTTCAGCATTTTTAAAATTTCTGACACTTTTTTATAATGAACTGGATTTCAGAAAAATTAATTGGTTATCGATATCTCGTTATTATAATTTTGAAGTTACAAAAATAAAATAACCTAAAAGAATAATATAATATTTATGTACATATTTTTACAGAGAAATTTCCAGACTTTTTCCACCTCGGACTTTAGGAGTTCGAAGAAAAACTTAAACAGACTGAAGAAAGAGCGCTTACCATCTCTGACGCTAGTGCCTACCTAAATCTAGAAAACCCAGGGATTGAAGGTCTCCTTTATCCTAAATAGTAACTTATTTTCTAAACATTTTTAATACCTTTCAAACGCTAATTTGCTCAATATCCTTATTCAAAATTATTAGATACATATATGATTTAAGAAATATAAAAAATATTTACAGTTATTAAATACGATGACTAATTGAAGTACAAAAATATAGATACCTTTTACGACTGGTCCGACAGTACAAGAGATACAGGTCCATCACGAATACAGTTAGTATATCTGAACTGGCAGAATTCATGAAGCGAGAGTACGAAGACCAAATATCCCAAAATCTCGTCGTATAAAAAACTAAAACCATCGTGCAGCTCTGCCTGGAACATCATGCGTAAAAAATATATACGCCCTTCTAAATTCTATATAAAATGTATCGCGTTTGTTAACCCCATTCTAGAACTGCTTGTGTAGTCATGTAAGACAAGTATCTGGCCATCTTGTGCCACAACAATCATTTGTTCAAATTGATTGATAAGCTTAAGACGAGCCACCTCATGAACGAAGGCGACAATGAGAATTTATTTAAGATGGTGTTTACAACGATGCCAAGTCTTGGTGTGGGGGCTCTCATCCCCGAGGAATAACTTTGGTTTTGATTCCACCATATAAATCTATTGTTTTCATTTATTTAGAAAGCAGCTATTATTTCTATTGATTGATTAGTTTCTTTTTTTAAATAACATCTTCCTTACAATTTATTTTATTTTATTTATTAGCTGACATCCATCCATCTTTGTTTTTTTATGATTTTTATTAGAGAAACTGAATTGTAAAATATTTTATTTGTTTTAAAGTTAATATGGATTAACGATCAGCGAGGTGCAGTGGGGTTGGCAAGGAACATTCTCGTTGCTGTGCTTTCCAAGTCTTGACGGGTTATCATGCCTTTTTTGGACTTATCAAATACTCTATATTCAAATTAAAAAAATATAATGTATGCGTTATATCCTATGATGATATCGTTATTTACTTTGCGTAGGTTGAGAGATCGTATCCAGTGGGAACAAAATGCTTCTTCATGCCCCTATAAGTGTCCATCATGGCTCGCGCCATATCAGCTGGGTCTAACTCATCATCGTGATTAGTGTCATAGTTGTTTAAAATTTTCCTAAAAACATATTTATAGAAACGATTGCTGTATCTTACTGAGTGAGTTGCTGGATCCTTTCGCGAGTGAACATCCCACCATTTTCGACTTGTCCGCCTGATGTTAAAAATCTGTTATCCATATCTTGACTTAATGTATATGTTTTTTTGTTTTTTTTTTCTAAAAAATAAATTATTTTATTTTCAATATAGGTGATTTGAACAAAAGATTTTTTCGATAAAAAAACCTGAATCTATTCCATAGGTTATATTTGATATTGATAAGTAGTCATAAAATAGAATATATAACTGGTTATTAGGAGATAAAATATAATATTCTATATTCTTTTCATTTTGCTAAAGCTGCCTTAAGTCTGATTTCAAGCGAGCTGATAATCCCTTTACAGTCATTAATACTCTTCTTGAGTTGTTATTCTCCATTTACCGCAGCGTAAGTCGAGATCACCGATGGAAATTTCACCGTAAAGAAGGGTCCGTTGTTCTTTAGTTCCATTCTAAACTATTTTTTATTCCTCTTCACTAATTCTAATCCGTTGTTCAATTCCACACTTCTTGAGATTCCGTCGAGCCTCTTGATCGCCTTGATACTTTCAAGGACTTCGGAGCGATATCCATTGTTGTTGCAAATTGGGTTTTGGCAGTTGCCAGAGACAGTCTGCAGGTACATATTCCTCAGCTCCTCGCAGCTATTTAGAGGCGTTAGTGCTGATAGTGTCTATAGTTAGATCGATAAAAATTTAAAGATAGACCACAAAATCAAATAGAATAAAATTACTGAAATTGCATTTCCTTCAAGTCTTAAGTTAATAAGCTTTGATAAATTTCTAAGCGCCTCGATGCTCGAAATTTTATTGTTAGCCATATTGAGAAACTTCAGCTGCTTCATCTTCCCTAACGGATCCAAAGAAGAGATGTTATTATCTGACATGTTGAGGACCACCAAATTTTCGCACTCTTCCAAAGGTCCAAGCGAGTTGATCTGCTGATCAGGCAGCGTAATGGTGAACATAGTTTATGTTGCAAACTTATTGGTGACCGATTTGAGGATCTGCACTGTCAATTTTCCGTTGAGCTGGTACTTGGTTTTGTTAATTGAGCTGATGTCTCGGAACTTCTAAACGTTGATATCTTGAATATTGGTTCCCAGGAGTTTCGAACTGATTGCATTATCTTTGGTGTCTGATTTTCGTTTCGCCATGGTTTCAGAAAAATTCAATATTAATTATACGAATGAATGTTTTGTTATGAAATAGCTAAGGAATTAAGAATATTGCTTATATTTTAATATATTATCTTTATTATATTTTGTCATTCAAATTTAATAAAACTTATTTGCATTTATTTACATCATTTTTCTGGCATATTTAATTTAATTATCATTTAGTATTTATGACGAGCAAAAAAATCAAATAGCTCAAGGGTGAACGAACAAAGATTTTGGGCTATTCCGAAGGGTTTATTGAGATCTACAAAGGGGCTCTCAAAAGACTCGAAAACAAATACTGTAAGTCCAAGTTGCCTCCTGCCAGAAGCTTGCTTTGCTATAGGGCACCTGGTCCGGCGACCAAATCAGCCTCTCCTGAAACCACAAATCATAATAACCACAACCGCACTGAGCAGAGCAAATAAATTCCTAGAATTTCTTCGACCTCAAAGAACAACCCCTTATCCCAACCTGAATTTGGTTTGCCCAGCCTCTATCATCAAAGAAAGAGGGACAGTATCGAAAAATAAATCAGCAGCATCGTCGAACGAATGGTAAAACAGCAAGCCGATGTTGCCCCTGATCCTCAAGCAGAGAATTTGTCAAGCCGAAATTAAAGAGAAAATACATAATGTTCTTCATTTCATTTTCGGAGAAAACGCAAAGTCAGCTCGAATGTGACTTGGTATCTGTAAAACAAATAGGGGCCATTCTTAACAAAATAAAAGCCTAACGCCAAGGAAGACGAAACTTTGGAAGCAATACATAGTTATTAGTTAAAACCGTGGGAAAATGATTGACGACCCCTATCTACTCTATTTTTATTTTACAATTATATTTTTTAGTATGCTTTCAATATGTAATTTATATGAGTTAAAATAACAATGTGTAAATAATTGAATTTTATCTTTATCCAAGACCAGTTTTCATACGAAAGGGTGAATCAGCAATAAAAGACTAAATCTGCCTGGCAGGTTAGTAGCAAGGGAGTTGTTGGTTCAGGATCAATTGAGTATTAAGTAAGATAATAATTTAAGTTGGTGATGACCATATAAAGACTGAATTAGGATAGCTTACGTAATCCTTTGGGAGTCGGCTAGAGCAACTCAAAATGGTAAGCTCAACTGTTTCTGTTTAGGCCTCCGAATAAGTTAATCAATAGAAAAATATAGATATATAAAAAATAAATATAAAAATCTTATCTATTTTCATCACCTATTTTATTCGGAATTCAAAATGAAATAATTTATATATGATATATACTTCATTTTTAAAAATACATTCATGCTAAATTAGAAACTAAATCTCGTTTGATATAAATAAAGCTTTGATCCTTCAACGACATTGGATGGCGGGTTGGTGGAGTGGAGACACATCAGGCATTGCTTGGAGAACGGAGGATCGAGACCTTCACCTGCTATTTTTTATCTTTCCAGACATCGCTAGTGCTATTCATCAAAAATATGTTATTCATATTAAATATTAAAAAAAAAGATAATATTTATTTCTAAATAGATCTATGCAATTTCATTTAATATCATGAACAAAAATTAGTATTAATTTTTTATTGGTTCTAAACGAATCTTTGAGTAATAAACTACCGGCTTATCTTAACATTAATATTCATACTTTACAAATAAAAGAATTACTAATCATCTTCACCTTGCTTTAAGTCTCGAAGAAGCTACTCTTTCGAGGTCTTTTGATTTCTGCAACAGCATATGTTTTGTGTTGCGACTTGTTTGAGAACAGAGAACACTCATCAGCTTCTCAATCTTCAAATCGACGACCCTTTCCCCGGCAGCCTTACTATATTTAGCCATCGAAACCTTTCGACTCGGAGGTCGTGAAAATGGCGCCAGAGCTGAAGCACGCTCGTATGCACTAGATTGGGGCTGTTCATTCTTCAGCACCATGTATTCGCTGTTATGTATAAATTACAGTCTCCTGGCGTCCAGTTGTTCTAGAATAGGAATTTATCTTTTCTTTTATTCCTACTTTTTCTTTAGTTCGCTCTTATTTTTATCGAGGAGTGTCACTTAAGCATGGTGTCTTTATTGTGCTTGGAACTCCTTCATAGTGTTTCTGTACTTGTTAGCAGACTAACGACCCTTATCTCGCGTCCTTCTCTCATCTTCCAGCCAATCCATAGAAGATCGATTGTTGATCGTGGAGCCTATCTGTTTGAATTGGCTCCTCTTCACTGTTTTTCGGGAATTCATTTTTTCATCCTGTAGGGTGAGTGCGTAATTGTACATTTCTGCATGGGTAAAGGCGTTAGGCTTCGATGTTGCATCAAGGCATTATTAATCTTCAAATATTTTATTATCTTTATTCGGAGGTTGTGCAAGTTGGTGTGTTTCGCTTTCGTGAACACTCGAGTGTTATGCTTCAGACCGAGGCAGTTCCTAGTCTGAACGCATCTTTGAGAAGATAATATTTTTATTTGAGTTTTTGAGACTATCCATATTTTGATTATCTAGATTACTGATGGAATTTTACTATTCAATTAAATTTATACACGAAAGATCTTGTCAGTTGAAAAATCTATATACATATTTATAATGTATTAAAATAAAACGGTTGAATTGTCAAAATCTCAAATAAACATGTTTTTTATTGAATGTAGAGTTGATTTATCCCTCTTGGATTTTTTCGATTGTAAGTAAGCTTGAGGTAATATTCATTATTATCCTTTTAATACTCTACATTCGGATTTATTTTATTTTTTTAATACGGCATTTTGTTTAATGAACTGTGACATCCTCGCATATCCAAGAGTTTTTAATTTTCTATAGATACTCTTCTATTTATAATGCTGTCATTTCCTAGTGCAATATTTTTTTTAATGCTTACGCAAAAATATTCACAAGAGGTTAAGATAAAAGAAAAATTGATCATGAAAATTGACCACACAGAATCGATATTTATAAACATATTTTTTAGTAGAGAAGCAATGTTTATGCACTAATATATACTTATATTTCTGTTCTTAATCATATTTTTATAACTTTCTAAATAAAATAAATATTTTAAGTACTTTGAGAGAGACATAAAAAATACTTACACACAACTGATTGAACCTCGCAATATGTTTTAGAGTTTATTTTCATGTTTTGCATGCGACAACAAAACTAGTATTGTAAACAAAGAAATACACAATGCTTATAATCCATCAAAACTTATTAATAACTTCTCGATATAATAAACTACTTGATATTGAATTTAGGTTAGTCCTGTGAAACCAATCGATAGGGATAGGAAGATTACTAACGCCTTCGAAGGTGAGGGAAAGGGCAAATTTGCAGAGGACAGTGTCTACGGAGAAACAGACCCGCTCAAAACAATAACAACTCTGACATTCCCGAAATCGGAGTACGGAGGTTCGACAGTCAGCCAAAATCGATAATAAGATAAGGAAATCGTCGATTTTATTTCTATGTTGAGAAAGAAACCTATTGCGTAAAGGTAGATATGTAATAATTTGTATATCCGATTCTCGCTTATTTCTATTTTTTGTACTAAATTGTACAATTAATGAAAAATATGGTACTATTGCTTTGTTAATGTCATTATTACTTTTTGCTAGAAAATTATTGGAAGCGGAGTTCATCGGTAAAAACAGCAATCCCCAAACAGTTATGTATTTGGTCGAAAAAACTTGGTCAGAATAATATACATTATACCTCAACGATAACAAAAAAACAACCATGTCTTAAATCAATAATCGCATCCTCACAGACCAGGGAAAATCCATTTTGAAGTCAGTCAAGGAAAAAGTGGACTATTACTTAGTGACTCTACGAGTTTGGAAAATGATCCAAGCACTCTATAGAGGGGGGCCTGAAATATCTAAAGGAAAATAAGTCCCGAAAGAGTTGCAGCCTGTTGGCCTTAAGAATAATCAATATTTCTGCTACCTCAATACTGGAGTGCAAGCTCTATTCACCATTCAATAGTTTCTTTCCTATTTCAGTCTCAAGTACAAACATTATCTACACCACACATTTATATTTTTTAAACTTTACTAGAAAATACGCATCCGTAAAATACGTAACGAAACTAGACAAAAAAGTATTCTGCTCGTATACCCACCATATCATCAAGATCCTCAGAGAACCATATCCAGCCATTAAAGATATCTCTGATTTCTGTGAATTACTCTAAGATAGATTCAACCATAATCAGCAGCAGGACTGTCATTAATTCCTTAGGTACTATTTGGGTATGCTCCAGGATGAACTGAACTCCTTGCCCTCAAATCTCAACTCGCAGAAATCGAAAACGAAAAGCCCCGCAAAGATCACGAGTGACTCCGCCTTCAGCCAATACAGCATAACACATACCTCCATCGTGGACACGATCTTTGCCGGTCAAACTACATCAGTTATTGAATGCCAATAATGTGAAGAGGAGTCAACAGTTCATGAACCGTTCCTATAAATTGTAGTTTAGATCTCAAAAGATACATTGTAGTTCTGCCTTGGGAAATATTTTGCGCTTTAAAGTATCCACAAAATAATCAGATTTTATTATTAATTATTGTGTCTCGTATATTGACTTATCAGAACTCGGAGATTTATACAGCTGCTAAAAATGTAAAGTCAAAACCAAAGCTACCAAGCAGCAATTCATTACCAAAACTCCCCTCTATCTTCTCATTACTCTCAAGAGATTTCTGGCAGTCAAAAAGAAATACTCCGAAGTGGTCAAGTATCCTCAACACTTGTCGCTCAGGAAATATATGAAGTCAGGCAGCGATGGAAACTCTGATTATTAACTTTTGTCTGTAATAGTGCACAAAGGATCTTTAGACAGAGGACATTACTATTGTGTGACCCGTAGAATGGGAAAATGGTACGAGATCAGCGACGAAATTGTTAAATAAATTTCTATGAAATAGGCACTGAACCACGAAGCGTACATGATAATCTATAAGAGGGATTGCTGATAGCGCCTTAATATTTTTTTTTACTAACTGTTACATTCAATAAGAATTTGGCTGTTGCGTTCTTGTCAAAACAATCAATATTTCAAAACAAAAATTAATTGATTTAAACCAAATAGAACATTTTTATTGTATCTATTGGAATAAATACTATATTTTATTACCAAAAGGTTCGCAGAAAGAGATATAAAAATGATTTCAATAATAATAATATGTTATAAAAAATAACTACACCAATAAGATAATGTAATCTATGATTGTGTAAGAGAATTTTAAATGTCCTCTCTGCAAGTCGATCTTTAAGGAACCCTTCACTTTTATTAAATGTATGCACAGTTATTGCAAAGTATGCGTATAGCAGATCACTATCGACGACCAGTAGATGTTTCTCTGTACCGTCTGCAGCAAACCGTACCCGAAATCTGACTTGCAAGCCAACTCTTTTATGGAAAGTAGTATTAAAACAAACTTCCCAGCTTAGAGATCAAGTGTGTACAATAGTAGTAGTTCAATTTTACCAACAATTATACAGTAATTTCAGGCGCCGACCTAAAAGTTGACTTTCCTTTTCGGAAACTCTGCTTATCCCGAAGGAAACGGATACGCATGGAAATTCTACATTAAAGAATCGCGTGGAAGATAACGGGACTATATAACTTATATAAAGATACACCTGCATCCGACTTTTGCGCCGAATGTCGTTGAAGTCGGACCTCCTTTCGAGATCTCGAGACAAGGTTGGGGTACCTTCCAATTAAGGTTTGTTGTATATTGGAGTAGACAAGCGGGAGGTGGTTCCGATGCCTATTAGCATTACTTAGATTTTAATGGAGGTGGGACCGAAAGGACCTTTACAAAAAATATTAACGCATGAAAAATGGGTAATAATGACTGAGTTTCATTAAGATGCTCACTAATACCTATTTGATTGAGAGTAGATCTATTTTTTAAAATAGTATATTTATCCTATAAATTATAGTATATGCAGAGTATCACTAGAAGTAGGTTAAGATTTAGTGTTCAGTTTTACTTTATTGTGGAAAAAATATAAAAAATATAACACATCTATATTAAAAAAATATTAAAATCAAATTTTACGAACCATGATTTGAGGTTTATACTTTAACAATCCCTTTTCGCTTTCTATCTTCTGTATGGAGAGTCTTCCAGGAGAAACACCATTGGAGTTTGCTGGTACTGCATTATTTGTATGCGTTAATTAAATATTTGAAGAAGTGCTTGTTGTTTTCGAATCGGAGAGTTGAGCGCAGCTTCCATGATTCTTCGATTATTATTAAAAGTTCCTTTGGAAATTCGGATCAATTTTCGCAGTCGCAGAGGCGCCCGAAGTTACAAGCAGCGGCACCAGGCGATTCGCGCTTTGTGATAAAAGAATGGCTTCCTTGGGTCCACGATAGGTCGTCTGACCGAAAGCAAGCGGGGCCGTATGTTGCAATACTATCTGACTTCCGCCTCCTAGAGGCTTACTGAATTTCGAAGTTTCCATATTAAAAGAATTAAATTTAGGGTTCGATGCAAGTGAATTTTTAGTCTGCATTTAGTTGTATAGCTTTGACTCGTCTTTATTAGGGAGAGTTTTTCTAGAACTTACTTACGAATTAGGTCTGCTATCCTTCGAGATAAAGGATTAGACCTTAGGTTGAGAATCCTCGAACCTGATGTTCTCGATGCTGGTATCCATAGATTTCTTGGGGAAATAGTTGCTGTTGAACATTTAGAAGGGTTTCGTAGAATTCAATAGCACTTTACTTGTTATGATTTAAGGTTATTCATCGTCTTCGTCGCTGTTGTCGACTGATTCCTTCTCCCTGTCGTCGTAGCTTTTTGGATACAATAGATAGCTCGAGAGGGCATCTTAGGCAATCGAAAATCCTAGTGGTAGAATTAACTGATTCTACTCGATCGTTTTTGGAATGTGGAAATAGGTAAAAAGGATATCAATAAGTTCGCCAGTTTTTAGCCTTTCACTGTGTGCCTTCTCCGAGGAACTTTTGACAATCCTCGTGAAAAGTAAGGTGAGAACCAGGTCCATGATGGCATGCTGTTAGACAAAGCGAATGATACGATTGGGGTGTTTTTGAGCACTAACAAGGTGAAAGAACTCGACGAGCAACTTTCGAAGCTGGCCTTATTAGTAGTATTTTATAAATTCGGCATCGATTTCATCGACTGGAAGAATTTTCAGTAATGATTGTTCATCGTAGGCCTATTTTTTAAGTTGCTTAAGGATGTAACTGCAATTTGGCGAACCACCCTGACCTTCGAGAGCAACCAAAAGTACAGCAAGATAGAGCATTCTGATGCTGTTTTTTTCTGAGACTGGGGCGGAGAGGACAGCGATGTTCTTGAGAGTCATATTGGCAAGTGCTTTTGGGCGTTTGGAAACGTCTGCCTAGGTGAGCCTGGTGAACAGCGACTTCGGGGCAGACCAGAAATGGCTTAGTCCTGGCGAAGGATGTTTTAATAATCTTATTTCTGTTTCAAAGAGAAGCTCAGTAACTTTGGATTTTTGCATTTTTTATAAATATATTTTAGCTAATTAATTGATCTGGATTTTAAAACAATAAAACCTTTATTTACTTATTTGGCAAAAACAAAATATTAAAAACACAAATAACGTTTATATCATGCAGTAAACAAATAGTCAGAAGACAATTATTGAGAGATACTATTTTTGTCAAAATATTAGTGATGAACAGCTAATATTTTTTTATGTTTTTTAGATATGATTTTTAATATGTTATGAGGTACTTCAATATTTTAATTTCTTTTAACATTTTTAAGGAATTGTTCAAAGTTGTTATTCTTTCTCCCTATTTTTTATTTAATTGTGGAAATCGACAATAATTTTAACAAGTTGAAGGATTTTGTGGCTGGGACTTAACCCATACATATTTATTTATATTGTCTTATGTATATAGTAGATTTTTCTAAAAAAAAAATAATCCTTTTCAATTAACTCGTTGATTTGTATAAAGATTCATTTTTTAAAATATTATTATTTAAATCTATTTTAAAAAAAATATATATACACATAGATCCGAGATTTACTTAGAGAATGAGTGTACCTCACAATATCGTAACAAATCAAACATTAAAATTATATGTATCTCTGTCGTGTCTCAACTCGTATTTTTAAGTCAATAGTTTCCCCTGCATATGATCAAGATGGCTGAAGACAACGAAATCGTAATCAATTCCAGCTGGTTAGCTATTCAGCAATAATAAAACACTACATTATCATTTATATTATTCATATGCCTGATAGATGGTCGAGGTTAAGACGGGAGAAACCTACAATGGGACTTTGAAAGGGGTCGACAAATACATGAATATTAAACTGCAAAACATCGTCCACACCAATAAAGTATATCTCTATAAGAAATCAATATATTAATTTATTTTATCTATATATTATTTCGCCCCCATTTTTTCAAAATTGTGTTGAAATTCAGGATGGCACTATCTTTCACAAAATCAATGAAATGTTTATCAAAGGAAATTTGATCAAATATATCAAATTTCCAGAAGAAGTACTGGAAAAGCTAGGAGGTACAAAGTATGTTGTGCCGAAATGGTTCGGCAAAGATGACAAGGACCGAAAACGGTCAGCAAGAAAATAATTTACCTCCCTTGAGCCCAAGAAGAAATTAAAATGATATATCCATTTGATGTCTACAATAGAGATATAATAACAATTTTAGTTACCAGATCGAAGATGAGGCACAAAATATCTCAAGTTTTATAAGAGAAAAATGTAAGCATGTCATAAAATATTCTAAAAATAAATAAAGGAATAAGTTTGTTTGGAAATGGGGGAAATAGCGAAGAATAGCTGGGTCAATAAGGCTAGAGTTTATTGGCGACCTTTTTAATGATATAAGGGTTGTCTGTATGATACTCTAAGGGATTGGTTATGGGGTTGTGTCTCGGATGGGGCTGGTAAAATGAAGTTTTATCAACTTGTGTGTTTGCCAGCTTGCAAGACACCATCCTATCGAGTTCTTCCTTATAATACTTCTTTGATTCGACATTGTTGTATTTCTCTTGCTGGTTCATCTGTCTGAGGTTCTCCTCCATCACCGACCGACTGGCTGCCTGTCGTTGTTTCTCGCATTTTTGCTAGTCTCTCAACTTCTATTTTTAATCTTTTTGCCAGGTTAGCGTGTCCAGCACCTGTTGTTTTGCGATATTTTTGGAAGTATCATAATGTGATTGGTAATGGTGGAATATCGATGGGTCTATATTCTGGGAGACGTGGTTGGAAACCTTTTGGTCATGTATTTTGAAGTCATCAATAAACTGTTTTTCTCTCCTTCTCTGCTGTTATGCGATCGACTGGTAGTACTCCTTCCTCTGTCTCTCCTGGGCTTCCTGCCTCTGGTATTAGGTTTGGCAGTCACTCAGATAGTCCCTGCCGAATGCCTTCCTGTTTTCGGAGATGGCGAGCTTTTTCTGCTGATACTCCATAAGACTATTTTGGAGCTCCTCGACAAAAACATTATTGACCAGGCTTTTGATTTTTTTGCTCGGCGTTGGCTGGTTTTCAATGAGATCTAAAACTCGGTTCTGTTTGGATATGGCTTAGCCAAGTGGATATGAAGGCTCAGGATATTCCGCATTGCTTCTGAATGGACTATTCGTTGAGTTATGATTCATTGACAAAAATTAATATAAAATGAATAATATATTTATATTATATTGTGTATGAGTCAATTTTTTTACTTCAGAACTATAGAAGAATCGAGCCAATAAATATATTATAGAATGTTCTTAATTATGTGCTTATTGTTTTTATTTATATATTCACGTAATTATGTAGACAATTTCATTTCTTGTTCACACCATGATGATAAATCAGCATTAGTGATTTTCTTTGATATATTAGAGCAATTAGCGGGTGTGTTTTTTTTTTGAAAACATTAAAAATAAAAGTTTATTGATTAAGGTTTGTTTTATAAACAATTGTTTCTTTCTTTCTTAACTCTATTCAAAATACAAAATTAATTTTTTAGTAATATTGTATATTTAAGATGAAAAATTACAATTTGTCATATTTTGGTTTCCTCACTTATACTCTTCAGTATCGGAGAGTTTATGATATTTATTTATGATAAGAATTACTCAAATATTATTTATCAATTCATTAAGAATGATGAAAGAATTTACTTAGAAAGTATTGATAAATTTATCAGATATACTAACTTATCAAAATACTTAACATAGGAGCAATCTTATCTTTTGATGTGAAAGATGTCTCAGTATTTAATATATATGGGACATATTTGTTAAATAAAATTTACAGAATGTTTAATTTTTATTATTAAATTTATAAACGTCTATTAGTTAGTATTTTGGTACCTCAAAATTAGAGTATTTCTAAACCTAGAAAAATAAAAAACAATAATAACAATCAATCTTGCCCCTCATCCTCATAACTGCCTCTTAATGTTCAAAGTAACCTTTATTGATTTAAATTTTACTATGATTTACAGAAACTTATCGAAGAATCACAGCAACAATATCGGGTTGTCTCTCCGATGAGAGTGCAAACTTCGCCAAGACCCACTTCACCATTTTCGGCCCGCAAACCTTCGACAGTATACAACCAGCAGTCGGCCTTTGTGGGGATGGCGACCCCAAAAAGGAGGCAGGCCGATCGATCGCCCATCCGAAACCAGCCTAAAGATATTAATTTCTTAAGGAAGTATATCGACACCAATCTGACTCGAAACAACACAAGTCCGAGCAAAGCACGCCCACTCTCTCCAGTCCCTCAGATTTCATTCACGAATCCAAACCTTGTTCAAAATTTATCGTACACAGACTTAGGCTAGCATAGTCCAACGATGGCCAGGTTTGCCCGCAAGAACAGCCAGGCCGTACAGAATGCACAAGTGCAACAGCAACACGATCTCATCGTCAGTCATTCTCCCCTCAAGTCAAGGCCAGGATTGTTCAAAAAAGTATCGGCTCCTTCGTAACATGCTCTGATTCAATACTCAAATAGCAACCAGAAAACTATTGGTAACTATCCCTACGCGAACACTAGTCCTATTAAATACAACCGAGGGACTAGCACATTTAATATTAACCTGGATTCTGATTTACAGTCGAATTTATCAACTTACAACACTATCTCCCACTATCAGACTGCGGGGACGTCGTCCAACTTTAATATTGGTTTGGAAAGATAAAATAAAAAACAAGATTTTCAGCTGTTCGCCAAGTTGATTAGCAAGGATAGGGCTAATAAAGATCAGTAAAACTTCAACTACCAGGCTTCCTAATTTGCCAAAGCTTTGTCTACTGGTTACCCTGAAGACTCGAAAAAAAAGGGAACTCTTATGGGGAAGTCCGACAAAGTTAACGCCTGTTCAAAACAGCATTTGAAACAAAATTTAAATGATTTTGAAAGTGTTCAGAATTAGCCAATTTTCTGTCGCCAAAGACCGAATAATAAGTCTCCACAAACTGAAGTGAAGGCTCCTTCCGTTTTTTAATCGATAACTAAGAGTAATATGAACAATGTGACAGTAACTAATAGCAACATCCCGATGCAGTAAAGCTTCTCCATGACGAGTCCCAGCAAAGTTGACCCAACTGAAGTCATGAAGTTCAGTCTTGGAATAGCATGCAACAAGAGCAAATTACTAAATGAGTCCATCAAGCCGGAAGTTCCAATAGTGAACGATAGGAGTCAACACGAATTGGGCACGGAACTTGGTGATATCTATGAAGTTAAAGGGGCGATAGCATGGGCTGCAATAAGCTTAGGGTGCGATGATTTGGTGAACGAATCAATGCATTCTTAGCGTAGCTTTGGGAATATTGAGACCAAATTAACTATGGATCCATGTCTCTGATGGGATAATAGTGTATTATTTTGTATATATGGGTTGGTGTATTCGTGATTTTGTGCTTAGTATATTAATTGATCTAAAAAATATGTCTAGTTTTTAATTATGAATCATAATGTAAAATGACTGAAATAAAAAGAAATCATTTCTAATTATCTAAATATCTAATTATCTAATTATCTAATTATCTTTGCGGAGGGTATATTAATATTGATATATATATAGATATATTTAGATTAAAAGAATTGTAAATCTTGAAACATGGAAAATAAAAGGAAGATTTATAGAAATTCGAAAGAATTGTTTCCTCTCTATAACTCGCTACGATAATATAATCATAACTGTCTCGACTCACTGCCGATGTCCGAATAAGTTCCGGATTTGTTGTCGCAGTCCCTAGCCTTCTATACTTCGGGGGACATAGACCCTCTCAATCCCATCCACCTCCAAATATTTAAAGAGTGCTTAAGGCTGCCCATTTCCAAAAGGCCTGAAGAAATGACCAAGGTGGCCATTACCTTCTTGGATAAAAACTAATATTTTGCAGCGGCTCGCAATATTCAAGGTGATAATTTTCTCAATAAAGTGCATGCTAATATGTCCCTGCTGGAGGTTCGCAAAGGCCAGACTATTGTGGAAGTTGGCGAAAGAAGCAAAGGATACTACGTCATAGTACAAGGCAGTGTGATGGTGCTCTATATGAAAAACACCAGTGCTCTCCATTTTGACTTCTTAGAAGGTAAAACGGAGAAGTAAAAAAAGGTTATCGCCGAAAAAAAGAGAAAGACGATCGCTGACAGTTTGGAAAACTAGAGCTACTACGCAGGACTTCGTTTTCAGGATCTGGAAAACTATGAAAAGTTCTTTGATGAGGAAGGCAGCCCAATTTATAATGTGGAAAATGTTATCGGGGCTGGAAAGTCTTTCGGTGAACTCGGAGTGATCTACAAACGAAAGCGCCAGTCAACTATAGTGGCTGTTGAGGATACAGTGCTCGTGTACATTTCAGGAGACGTTCATAACTAAAGTAAAAACGGTTACGATGCCACTCGATTGAAGGTGGATTTCCTGAAAAGATACTTCTATTGGCGACTCGAACAGATTCCAATCTGGGAAGCCCAGAAGTATGTGTACATGTTCAACCTCATCGAAATTCCGATCAACACCACCGTCGTAAAAATGCATTCTCCAGTCACTGGGCTGTTTCTACTATTCGAAGGGACTCTCTAAGTAACAAACAAAGCATATTTTTAACAATTTATTTTCTTCTATACTTATAATATTATTTGGGTTCCAAAATAATAATAAAAAACAATTGCGGATCAGTCGTTTGTGATTCAATATTATTTAGATGAGTATCGAGAAATAAAATGAGTAGCAATCTTCACTGGCTCATCAAAGGAAACCCAACCTCATGAAGGCAAAGAAGATTGCCAAGAAATTGGCTGTTAGACAACTTGTGCCTGGCAACAGCTTCGGCCTTGAGAAGTTCTTCATAGATCTACCAGAGCACGGCAACATCGGTATAGTGGACCCCAGCCGACTCGAACATAATTCCTATTAAATTCTAACCACTTCCAATGTTAAAATATTTTTTTGCCCTCTTGATAAACTAATCAAGATGATGAAGACTGACTCCGCACTTTAGATCGAGCTTCGCCAACGATTCCAATCACAAAAAAACAGAATGCCCAAGATTTCGCTGGACTTCAATTCTACTCATGTGGACTTCGACTTTAAAATCAGTAGAAAGAGAAAATTTCAGACAGAGGAATAACCAATTGCGGAGTCTTCAAGTGTTGGCAGAAATGCCTTTAATTCGAGTCACGCACAAAACGGCAAGGATATTCAGAATCTGATGAGTCTTTTCACACACGCTGGCGAGTCAATAAGGACGAACATCTATCAAAGAAAGTTGCTTTTTGAGACCCAACAGCTTGACCAATTTAATTTTTCCTAAAATTAGAGCTTACTATGCACTCGAGCGAATGATTCTCAGTTGAAGCTGATCCATAGGTAAAATCGACGAATGGGAAGCATTATTCGTTAAAAAACACAGACAGAAGGCCGTTAAGATTGCAAAGAGGAAAAGCATCGAGACGGAAGTCACATTTTGAGCTAATCAATTATGGAAAGATATCGCAAGATGTTTCGCAGACCCATACGATATTGAGCAATAGTAAGACTTAAGCAAAACACAATATCTCACTGTTTCTATGTATTTTTGGAATTCTTTCCTTCCCATTTTTTTCCTAGAATTTATATACCTATATTTATAGTTCTATGATTAAAAAAACCAGTTCGTGAAGGAATAAAACATGTTAATGAAAATTTGTTATTATCCTTAATAATTACTTAAACATATAAAGAACAAGTTTATTAGGATTATAACGGTTTTGCTATCATTAACGTGAATTAGTTCGTTTTTTTGTTCATGATATAGAGGCTTTGATTCTTTTATCTAATTATAGTTTCCTGCCTTACTTTTTGTTTGCTCCACCGTTCAAAAACTTATCGCTTCTCCATGTCTTAGCCATCTGCTGATATCTGGAAACTGGGTCGTTAGCTTTTAATTTGGGGTTCATAGGCTTCTTCAGTTTAAACGTGTATAGGGCAGCGGTTTGTTGTCGGTTGGCAGTTGTCGGCCTCGCACTTGGTCCGACTCCAAAAACATTGCTCCCGCTCATCAAAGTTTGCTGTTTATGGGCGGATTTCGCTCGGTCCATTAAATCCATTGACTTCGCCATATCAAGAGTCTCTTTGAGCTTTGGCTTCATCGTTGGCTGGGGCTCATCTTCATCTTCGGATTGTGATGACTCTGGGAGTTAGACATTTCTACGCTGAGTCGTCGGAATTTGCTTATTAGAAGTCGGAATTTTGTGTATATTTTGATGTTGTTGGCGATATTTTTCGAGCTTTGCCTCATACTAATAATCGTTTTATTCTTCCTCCTCTGAATCTGTATCTGATGACTGAGGCTGGTATTGTTTTAATCGATTAATAATATTCGTCATTAGTTGTATTTATATTTATTTTTAATTGTTATTTTTGAATATTCGAAACAATCATCTGACATTTAATAAGGAGCTCTACCTATAAAATATGTATTATGATTTTTGCACATCAATAATGTGAATTCAGTAAATTGATGAGACAATTAATATTTTTAAAAATAGGTAAATTGAATAAAATTATTAAAAATTATTAAATGCTTATTAGTTCTTTTCAATATTAATCAGTTTGCCTAGGATAAAACGCCGCTATTTTGAAATTGTTCTTGGTTGATTGTGGCAGTACTTCGATTACTATCATGTGCCTATACCCTAATATTTAATTTACGAGATTCATTCTTCCCAGGTGACTCTCTCGTGTCAAAATTTTAAATGAGATTTTCGTATTTAGCTTATACTTTAATGTTATTTAGGTTGGTTTCTATTGCGTTCTTATGCTTTTAAAACTTTCCTTTCCGAAATCTCTGTTGATGGCTGAGATTGTTCCAAGTCTTCTGATCAACTTGAGAGAGTATGGGTTATTTAATGATCTTGATAGTTTCATCTTCAAATCCGAACTCTAATGATTAATTTTGGAAAGTCCTGCATTCTTTCTAAATAAACTATTTAATGAACTCCTCCTCTTCTTTGAGAAAATCAGTGGTGTTGTCTTCACGCCTATATTTGCGATAGTTGTTGCGATACTCTATCAGTTATCCGTTCATTTCGTGTTCATATATCTTTTTTTTGAACAATTTATGTTGGGCCAAAGATCCTACATTGTAATTTATATTATTTGCACGAGTTGTGGAGTGGTCCGCGCTGCTATTTGATGTTTTTGCAACGGACCGAGTGGTTCGTAAGACCTTGTTCTCCTTGTGGCATAACACTTCTCTAGAAAGAGGTTTCAGGTAAAGTTTCAGCCTCAACCTTTTAGCACTTGTCTAATCAATATTGGTTGATGGTTATTTTTCCCAATCATAGAATGTATCTGGGAGAGATATAATTTGGCTTTTGCTATCTTTCTTGACCGACACAGCTGTATTCGGAAGATAGTGGTCAAACGGGGAACTAAGTGAATGATTATTGACTCTCTTCGAAACATTTTTAAGATGTCCATCACCAAAGCATCTTTAGGCTAAGTAAGGAGAGTTGCTAGTTTTATGAGCTGATGAAGCTTTGGGGTTTAGAGAAGGCGTAGGTGAATTATTGGGTTTTTTTCGGATATCCGTATTCAACATAAAACAGAGATTGATTGGAGTGTTAATTTTTATAAAGTATGTCTTTGGATGAGTTTAAATAAAATAAACAATATGCCATTGTTAACATTACTAAAATCAATCTAAATAATCACTTCACAGATTAATCAAACAATTATTGGTAATGAACACCTGACTTTCATCAATGATTTCGAGTTAATGCATTTCTCTGAAATGGCAACATCCAACTTAAATTCTTTCAGCATAAATTAATTAATATATTTCTACATTATTATGACAACAATCCATTTGTTAAATAACCATCTGTTAAATTTATTACTAGTAATATATTTTTACTCATTTTTGAAAAAATAATTAATTATATAAATTTATGATCAAATAAGCAATCAAACAATTCTGCGATAAATAATCATTCAAAAACAGGTACACCCTCCAACAACGCAAAAATATATACGCGCAGCTCCTCAAAGAAAATATATCTGATGCTGGCATGTTCGGCTCCGACTATATTCTTGTCGTCTGCGAGCCCATGCACTCATTTTTCGACTCCGACCAGAAAACAGTACCTGTGAAGCACGCCAAGACCATAGCAATGAATCGCAAGACTAAAGTCCTCAGATTGCTTGAGTGTGTAAAACGACTATTTAAAATCAGAGGAACGGAAAATGTTTTCCTGGCGTCAGGCGGCGGATTACTTGTCGTGGAAAATTCCGTTGGAGATGTGTACGAATCTAAGGCTGATCCGGAAGACGGATTCCTATATGTTAAAATAGTAATTGCTGAAGCGATGGGGGCTTGAAAACTTCAAATATTTTTACTTTTTTTGTTTACTCTTTGTTTGTGCTTTTTTGAATGTCAATCCTCATGTATTCATTTTGTATAAGTTCATTTATGAGTATTAAAATCTGCATCATTAAATTTTAAATTCTAAATCAGACAAAAAGAGTAAATTCTTTTACGGATGTGTTTTTGATTAAAAAATACTTCTTTTGTTTATTTTGACTTATACTTGCTAATTAGATGTATTACTTTTGTGATTTGGAACTAAGTTAAGATAGATTACATAAGAAGCCGAATATCCAATCCATAGCTTTGAAAATATTTTTTAGTTAACTTGAGATCATGTTAATCGACAAATAATTTTTATAGATGTTACTATATCTACAAATTAAGGCTTCATAAAAGTTCGAAAAAAAATGTTCCAAAGCCAGCGATATCTATATCAATAAAAAATAAATAATAATACAAAGTTCTAATTCTTTTTTTCTTTTTCTTAAATTTTATAGAACTAATTTCCATATCATTATATTTTACTATATACATAAAATATTTAAAAACAAAATCACAAAATTTATTTTGTTTTTATGAAGCCTCTTCTTCTTGTAGTTTTAACATTTACGATTTTCCAATGTGCACAGACACAGTATGACGAAATAGAACCATAACATCATACAATCCAAGAGCTCTTCTCGGGAAAGGTGAAGCCAAATATGGACGATCTTAATTATTATTTGGAAAAAATTAACCTCTTCCAAAAAACACTACTCTGGGCAATCAATCTCCAGATCCCCCTCTTGGAGGATGAGTTCAACCTAGCCCTGAAATATTTCCCTGCCAAGTATAATGCAGATATAGCCAAGATGAAACTTAAGTTGAAAGAGGTGGCGAGACAAGTGATAGATCCATACTCGGGCCAAATCGATATGCTTGAAGAATTAGGAGGAGCTCAGATTAGCCACGAATCCAAAGGAGAGTGGAAAAAACTAATGCAAACCAAAGATAAATTTATAAATTTCCTCAAACATTGATGCAACACTTGTAACTCGATATCATCCGTATTGTTTTAATGCAACTATTGCAAGTATTTTCAACAGTCATAAATCCAACTAAATTATCGTCTACTTTTTCTATTTTCATAATCGATAATATTATACTCTAACTAAGTCTATAATTATATATTTTTGTCGAGCATATATATATTTATTATATTTATGAACTTTGATAATTTACAGAAATTTGCATCGTGATGGCAGAGATTCAGTCATATTA